>NW_010729090.1:5172210-5204485 GCF_000365185.1 Nelumbo nucifera
CTTGGTAAGTTGTTGCCTGGGGGCTTGCCTAGTTGTCACGAGGTGCCATGTGTCGCAACTTCACTGGAGGGCCAAATCTGCCCTCATCAATACTCCTGTCTCATCCAATTTGCCCCAATTCACTGAAGAATGGGACATTGACACAGAGCCTATCAGAATTGTGGATTTCCGTTGGGTTCGACGAGGTGGTCAGGTTGTGCCAGAAGCCAAGGTAGAATGGGCTAGGCTTCCTCCAAATGACACCACTTGGGAACCTTATCTAAGTCTGAACGAGAGGTTTCCGAACCTAGACCTTGAGGGCAAGGTCAATGCTAGGGGGGAAGAATTATTGGAACCCAAACACTCCCTTTGAACCCAACTATGGGAATAGAGCAGGCCACCACCAATCAACATTTCACTAGAAGACAGAAAGGGTAGTGTGACACGCGACAGAACCCCCAGAGTCAGTTACACTCAGAACCTTCCAGATCCATGATTGCACACATGTAGGCCAGCTATGTAAGGCCCTGATCATGTAATAAGTAGTGTGAATGAACATCTCTTTTATCTCTCTCTCGGAGTCATTTTCTTCCTACCCTTCTCTCTCTTCTCTCCTTCATCTTCTGTTTCAAGAGGTTAAGCCACCCTGGAAGGGGCTTCCGAGATGAGCAGTAACTCGTCAGTTTCTGTTTGGGAGGGCAGTTCAACCAAAACTTCAGCCCTCCCAAATGAGTCCGAAGGATAGAGCTTTGGGTTAAGTATTAAGGCCTTTCAAGCTTTAGGAGTAGCTTTTAAGCCTAAAAGAGCTTTGGGATAAATATTAGTAGCTTTTAAACCAAGGCTAGCTTTGGTTGATATCTAAGTGTATCCATATCTTTCCACCATACCATGGACATAAGATGAAAAGTATGAAAAACAACTCCCCAATGGCTTTACTAACTTGCCAAAACAAGCCATGTCAAAATAAATTGTCCAGCTGCCAACGCAAACTAAATACAAATTTCTACATTTTGCAATGGAACTCCATTTACAATAATCTAGAAAATCATAAACCGCCATAAGCCACCTATGAGTCCAGTGTAACAGCTGGTGAATCTTGATAACCAGTGATCCCCGTTATCCTTATCCGTGTAATTGGCTGCAAAAGTACTTCTGTAAGTCTGCTTTCTCATAAATTGGAATACAAGAACAATAATAAAAATGAGAATAACAAAAACAATACAAGGTGGAATTAGAAGATTAACAAAGTTTTTCCATCACGGAATATGAATCGTCCATATAACTTTACATATCTTTGATAGCCTAAAAATAGTTTCTCCCAACAAAAGGGTCAACTTATATTTGTATTTGGGCAATACAACCCATTCTAATAGCATTTTCATGAAAGCTTCAAAAGAAATACGTAACATTAATGAATTGTTGATCATTTTGTTGCTCAATCTCCTTGAGAGTCTATGAGCTTCAATTATGGAAGCGGGCTGAAGGACTAAGATTTATGATGTATGTGATTTGCTGTCTTTGTTGGAAAATGTTTTCTTGGTTCCCTTACCCTTTGGATTTTATTCTTGTTCCTCCTATGAGGAGGGTGTTAAGAGTACCAATCCAACCTAAAATTAGGGCTTCTTTTGGGAGGTCTAAGCACAACACTATGCAGAGGAGACAAACTAATTGGTGCATTTCTCCATATATCTGTTTCTTTTGTTTTGCTAATGGAGAAGCTATTTACCACTTGTTAATCTCTTGCCCCTTTGTAACAAGTTTATGGGGATGTTTTTTTCCTCTCTTTTTTAGTATAGATGGAGTCCTACTGATTTGGATAGTCTTTTCAAACCATCATTCTTCACTCATCTAAAGAAAAGAGGGAGGACATTGTAGAGATGCATGAGGGCACCCACTTTATGGACAGTGTGGAAGGAGAGGAGTGAAAGAATTTTAAGGGGAAGATAAGATCTAGGCGTGCAATCATTAAAAGCATCACAACCATGGTGATCCATTGGGTGAAAACATTGATAATCTTCGACAACATACCTATGGGTGACAATACTGACATCTCTAGCAGATGGCAATAGATAGTAGACTCCACTAGCTTTAAAGTTTGCATTCCATCAAAACAGAACCCTCCAACCACAAATCAGATTAAGTTAAATTTTGATGGCAGTATTTTGGGTAACCCAGGCCCCTCTGGCATAGGAGCCTAGGAGGGGTTTGCAGAGATGGCAATGGCTCAATTAAAGCCTTATACCCTGGATAGATCAGCATTGAGGACTCTACTAGAGCAGAATTAACAGCTCTATTTTCAGGGTTAATAATAGCAAAATCTTTGAATCTCAACAACTTAAAAGTGGAAGGAGGCTCAAAAGTAGAGTTACATGGGGACATTGAAATGTCATGAGGGAACTACAAGAGTTAGGAAGGTGAGGAATTAGCAACTGTAGTTAGGTCCATAGATCAGCCAATTGTCTGGGTGATGCATTATCAAGGTTAAGGTTAAGACAAGGGGTCAATGGATCTAAGTTGTTTTGGAGACAGCTAAGGGACAATCTGTTGTTACAGAGCAATATAGGGGGGGGGGGGGATAAGATAGCAGGGGCTATCCTAATATTGAGGGGCTAAAGGCATTGTATAAACTACATTATTTTTCACTTGTAATAAAATTTTAGTTATCCATAAAAAAATATATGTAATAATAGCAATAATGAAAATCCCTGTAATACCTGTCTGTGACCAATATTCCTCCGATAGTTCTTTCTTTTCTTGTACTTGAACACAATAACTTTACGATCCAGCGTCTGCATGATAAGGGCAGAACACATGAGGCTGCAAAGAAGTAAGTAAAATGATGCAACTCAGGCAGGTATCAAGTGCCTACCTGTTCTTCAACTACAGCATGGACAGCAGCATTCAGTACAACTGGTTTTCCAATGTAGGTGCTCGTTTTGGTTCCTACCAGTAACACTTTGTTCAGAATAATCTGCATCAAAAGGATTTGTGTCATATTTAAGGATCTCAGTTTTATGCCAGGACAAAGGGAAAAGGAAGGGAAAATGAGAGAATAAAAAAGAACTGCAAGATTAGTACCAAATAAAGAACTGCAAGATTGGCACAAATTGCATATTGTTTTAGACAAAGACAATAATGAAGCAACTCAAATCCATACAATCTTTTAACTTAATGCAAAAGGTTTTAAAATACAGTAATAGTATGGAGGCCAAGGACATGGGAACTAGGTAATATGCACAGAAACCATTTAATCATATCTCACTAAATAGAACCAGGCATATGAAGAAAACAACCTTTGAGGAAGTACCAAAAAAAAAAAAAAGCAAGCAACCTTTGAGGTAACATTCTTACACCAAATTAACAGGAAGTGCTGGTTCTTTAGAATTTGTTAGATAATTGCAGAAGGATTTAATGATAAAATATCCTGAATTTTCCCATTCCCACACTCTTCTATCAGCTCTTCCAACCCACTCCCAATCATTCAAGTTTTTCCTAAACTGAGGAACCCAAACTACATTCCCATCCTGTAACAGCATACAATCCATGATCCAAACCTCTTTATCTGTAGCCAGGTCAAAAGAATTGGAAATGCATCCATCAAAGGCTTGCTTCTAAACCACACATCCCTCCAAAACATCACCTGATTTCCATTCCCTACTTTAAAACTCACATCCTTTATGAGAATAGAGCTTAGGCTTTTTCATCTCCCTTCCAAACAGAAGAGCCATGAGAATGATTGGAGATTCCTGGGTCTCAACCAAAATTCGACCCTTTGAACATTCTCTATTTCTCAATCCATAGTTGTCAAGGTGAGGCCTAGGCGATAAGACACTCTTGGAGGATTGTCTTGCCCAATGCTTAAACATTTATATGCTCTTGCATATGTTATATTTTTCTTTTATGTTATTAATAGTAGTACAACAGATATCATTAGACTAAATAATTCATATTGTGGGTTTATAGTACTAATATCATTATTCTTATACTAGTTTGACATAGGGGCCGTTTGATAACGACTGAAGTTGCTGAACTGAAAGGCTCATTGCTTTGCCTTTTAGTTGATAAAATAAATAAATAGTAAAACTTTCAAGGGTATAGTGATCAATCCAATTCCAGCTTCAGCCATTAATGAACCCAAGACCTCCTTAAAAACTTGTCACTAAAAGACAAAGCAATAATCTTTTCAGTTTAGCATCTTCAACTGTTACCAGACAGCCCCATAGTCTTGAGCCCTTTAAGACTTTAAAATCTGAGTTGATAAGTAAAAAGCAACTTTAAGTTTTTATGCAATTGGCACACAAGAATAATCAATAGGACTTCATCATCACCATCATCATCGGTTAGGACCAAAACAAGGGCTCAGCTCTTATGTTTTTATGCTTTCTTTCCTTCTTAGTTTTCTTCTAATAAATATGTTGATTTCCTGTCATTTGAGATAGGGTTTATACTTTATACATATTTCACGAGGACTATGGTAATTATTAGTTAATGATTACTGCTTATCACTATGAAACCTAGGGAACTACCCTAGGATTTATATGTTTTTTTTTTTATTTAAAAAACTCATCACCAAGGTGACTAGGTGACAAGGCATTCCCTTATTTTCTTCTCAATACAGATTTGAATAATCATGTTGTCGATGAACAAGCTTCCTTTCTTGTGTTTCATGTTTTTACCTTGTTCTTCTCATCCTTCTAGGAGACTTACACATCTTCTCAATGAAATTATCTACCTGGAATATTTCTTAAAGCCTTCAGAGTAAGTCCATTCATGAATAGATAACATGGACCCATAAGTACATGGTCAAAGTTGTGTTTTGATGGTCATTGGCCAGCTAAAATGGCCCTTGGTTGGCTAGGATGAACAGCTTATTCAGATAAGTGGTTAAATCAGATAATGATTCTTTTTTTTTTTTATTTTGATAATCATCAGGTAATGATTCATCTTGCTTACTCTCTTCCTAGGGGAGGGAATAATAGAGATTGTCTTGAGCAGAGGCTCTGGGTCTAAGATTTGGCAGAAGGACATTAGGACTGTTCCGACTGTAGTGTATCTAATAGTCTAAATTTTCTGTACCTCAGGTGCAGCAGTAGTCTACATTCTCCAGCCTACTTGACAAGTTCCTGCAGGCTATTATTGGGTCTCTCTCTATCCATTTTATGCTTCACTAACTTCTAAGAGAAAACTTTGTCTCGAAAATCATCTTACTATCATTTCCCTTCCAATAATACTTTTACTTCGCTTCTAACAAAATATCTATTGACATAGATAGTTTCAACAATTTCGGCCTTCCCACCTTGTTTAAGTGTCTAATCCGCAAATGCATAAGATAACTACAACTACGTTCCTGAAATGGTGAAGATACTTTCCCAGTTTCCTGTAAATTTTCAGCACCTATAGTTACTTATTCTCCAGCAACTATACTTACTTTATATAAGATAAGCAACTAATCAAACAACGATAAAAATTCTATTTTGTTTTTCACTTTCTTTGTGATTTCCATAGAAAATGTATCAACCTGCCAAATTGAGGCTTTGAATTTATTCTTAGTTCAAATAGTTAGAAGCTCCTTCAATTCCCTCATATTGGACCATTGTACAACACACACACGATGCAAGAAAACAACAATTTTATATTCTAATGAACCAGTCATAATCCGATAACTTATCCTGTGATTGTAGAACTAAGAAGATACAAAATTAAAAAGAACAGAAACAAATGTCAAATGGCATACCTTATCATTCACATTAGCACCTTTAAGCCTTTGTGTATAGATGTACCGTCCCGGGAAAACAATATATTGACGACCTCCAACCTAAAAATCGAAGAAACGGCGCAAACCCAGATCACGAAACACAAAAATAATTGAAGATATCATTTGGGTACTGACAGATTACACGAAATTTCTGCTTAACTCACCATGACAACAGCAAAAACCTCTTCACGTTTTGAGACATCTTTCGTGTTCTCGACAAGTTGAGTCGGCTCAGAATCTGGTTCAGATTCGACGACGGGTGCATCAGTTTCAGAGAATTTGGGAATGGAAGACAATGTGGACTTACGGTAGACGATTGGAGAAGGCGAACAGGGAAAAAAGGTGAGTCTGTTGGAAGCAAGAGAAGAAGTAGAAGGGAAGAAATTGAGGCTGGTTTTGGAAAGAAGGAGAGTCGTTGGGCTTTGCTTCTGCATAGCAACTGTTGGTGCCCATGACGAGGAGGATGAGAAGAAACCAAGTGTGGTGGACGCCATTTTTGCTACCTTCAGAGCTATCTGCTCTCTTGCTCTTCCCTTCTTATAGTAATTAAGACCCGTTTGCAGTTTGCGCCTTTGGGGTAACTTTATCCTATCCATTCCATTTATTCTGAATGACTCATATGCCCATGTTCTTATTGGGTAAATTATATAAACCCCCTGTACCAGGGGTTAGTGACAATTATCCCCTTAACTTTCATTTGCCACAATTAGGGGTGGCAATTTTTCAACCCAACCCTCTCAAATTTCACTTTTACTTTGGACAAATACATCTGGCCGTTACATCATATGATATAATGTATTAAATTACCAGATATCCATCCGAACTTTTCTTATTTTCTTTTTGACCTCATCCATTTTCTTTTAAACCTTAATTGACCCAAAAATACCTCCATTTTCTTTCAACGAAACCATTCAAAATAAGACTCCGGATCTCCTGTCCACAATAACTTTGCCCATGCCTACCCACAACACACTACCCCCGAGCATTGGGAACATCTCCCTGTGCAGAATATCATATAGGAAGATGAGATGTTCTCCATGTGTGACTGCGATGATATATGAGTAGATGTGGGCAAGAGATCCGGACTCCAAAAATAATAAGAACATTTGACTAATATAGAAGTACAAGTTTCTTTAAATTCTTGACTGCTAATCCATTTGTATTTTGAGAGAAGGGGTGGGGTGTAAAATAAACACCAAAAAAATGGGAAATTGTGGTATAATTATGTAGAACTATAACATTATTTTCAAGAGACAAGATCTTTATTTTTCAAAAAGAAAATTTCTTTTTAGATCTATGGAGAAAATTACTACAAGAATGCCACTATATAGTTTGAAAAATGCCCTTTAAATACATTCATCCACTAAAATCCTTAGAAACTCAAGTTCATTTCATTAAACTACACAATAATTTTGGTCTAGAGTTCATTATAATTAAAAAGTCCAATAAAAAAATCCACTCAAATGAATCTCTCTTCATCTTAAAATAAAGAAACTTTGCACTCCTTTCTCAAATAAACCAAGAAAAACCAAATGGAACCTTATATTTCTATAAGAAAAAAACCTCTACCATTTCATCTGAATATTAAATGCAACCAGAAATCTGTAAGGATCTATTAGAGCAATCAAGAGGACTTCAATTTATACTTAGAAAATTGATCAAATCATAAATCATCTAAATAAATAAGAAAAGGGTAGTTTGGACTTTGGAGATATAAAAATATTTAAATAGTTGAATAAGAGTGTTTTTTGAAGTTAAGTGATGAAACTCTAAGAGAGGATATTTGTTGTAAAGTGAAAGTTGGGGGGGTAATTGTCATTGACCCCATAGTATAGGGGGATCTTTTTGACTTATTGTTCTTTATTTGTTTGGACTAATATGTTTTCTTTAGCTTTTGTTAAAGGTGTAAAACAGGTTGTGCCATTTATGGGCATGCACATCCCGCCAACTACAATAAAATAGTAGATATTATACTATTTAATTTCAATTTTATTGTATTTCTTAATTTCATGTTATTATTTCATATATAAACAATGGTATACATCAAAACCCATATAGAATAAAATTTTAAGACTTTTTTTTTTAATTTATTGTCTATCTTATTAATTTATTTTAATTTTCATTTTCTTTCAAATTTTCTCAAAAGATCATGTTAGCCTGTGGCCCGTTTAAGCTCGGGCCTTAGGACATGTTGGACTTCCCTCTTAAGGAATTCATGTTAGGAAAGCATGGCCTGCTACAAATGCGAGTGGCTTGCAAAAGTGGGTCATGCCAGCCTAGCTCGACCCACAAGACACCTCTAATTAGCCATTGATAGGAATGGCTTGAATGGGCCCAAGGACCAGTTGAGGTGAGTTATTGGATCAGCCATTCATGATTCAATCCAGATTCCTAGGTTGTGACTATCAAGTTCAACTCGCTAGTAAATTATGAGACTCGAACTTGAGCTCATGCTCGATTCAAGCTAGAGACTTGAGCTCAAATTCAGCTTGAGTCAAAAGCTTGTAAGTTCAAGCTCAACTTGAGCTCAACTATGAGCAAAGAGTTTTATAAAAATAAAAAATTATACATATAAAAATATTTTTTATTTGACATATAAAAAACTAAGAATTATAAAACTAGTTATTATTATATATATAAAAATATAAATATTATATATATAACATTTTTATGTTATATATGTTTATATATATATTATTTTTTTACATATAATATACATACATATATATGTATATATGTAATGGAGATCAATTAGGCTCGTGAGTCGAGCTTGAATAGCTTGTGGCCACCCCTAGTGGTAATTATAAATAACAAATAAAAAATAATAACAAATAAAAACAACATTAAAAAAGTACTTGTTTTATTAGAAAGCTTTCAACTATCATATTGGAATTAGAATGAGTTTTGCAACATTGTATGATTGGTAAAGGTCTTACCTAGGGATGGCAATTTCTACAACCTGTATAGGTACGGGTAGGGTATGGTATTAGGCTAAACCAGACCCTCCCCAACCCATACATTATTGGAAAGCATATAAACTTTATACATTAGGTGTTTAATTTAATAATATTTTGAATTTTATGTGAAGGATAATTAAGAGTTTGTGTTTTTTACATGTTTTAATCAAATAATTGGAAAATTTGTTGATTGTTTGTGTTATTTTACTTGTTTAGTGCTTATATATAACAAGAAATAATAGGAAATTAGATGTGGGTTCTAAACCCAACCCACCTTATCCTTGAATGTAGGGAGGGTAGTGTTAGGGATGTGGTTTTGCATTTTCATGTGCAATGAGAGTTTGGATTCTCAAAATCCAACCCCGCTACGAGTTTTGGGGTGGGTATTGGTTGAGAGGTTTAGAGAGGCGGATAAGGTCTAGAATTTACAAAACCCTCCCTGAACCTGCCCCTAGCCATCCCTAGTACTACCATCATCTATCATCATCTAAGTTTTGTCCCAAGTATATATTGGGTTGGTTACATGAAGCCTGTTTCATAATTCCATTCTATTTATTGTCATATCCTTTGTTAAATTATGGGTATTTAAATTATTACTTGTTATTTTCACCCA
This sequence comes from Nelumbo nucifera, assembly GCF_000365185.1. Next base: position 5,181,515 of record NW_010729090.1, read on the forward strand.
AGTCCTTTTGATATGCCTATAGCTAATTAATTCTCATTCAATTTGTAATAAATCACATTTTTTTTTTATAAATGTTGTCATTGGTTTTCTATACACATGACAGAATCATCTCAATTTATTCTCATTTTATCACCTACTGGAATTACTCTTAGATTCCTTTGTATGACCATATTTCTATTCCTATCTTTACCACTCAAAATCTATGCTGCATGAATTACACCGTGAAGTAAAAACATGAATCTGTGATAAAACATGCCACAATTGACATCTTTAATGTTGTAAAAGTTTTGATGGTAGGTATATCTTGTGACACATGAATGAAGGAAAAGTAGACAATGTGATGTCTTTAACATGATTGTCTTAAATCTTTATTTAACATGCAACAAATATTTGTAAATGCATTATAGTTGGACTCATCAAGTAACAATCAAATTTCATAATATATTCCTATCAATGTCTAGAAAATAAGGATAAAGCCAATATGAATCAAAATTTTACTTAATTGTTGAAGAGCTCTGTATAAATAGATTCTTGGTTATCAAAATAAACAATGTATTAGGCCTTGTTCGTTTATCAATAACACTTCCCTGAGTAAATACACTTACGCATTTTCTTTTTGTCATAATTTTTTCTCTGTTATCATTTTTTCCTTGCCTCAACCCATGTTCTTTTTGTAGGGGCATTTTAGTCTAATTCTTTCCCTCATAATGAGAAAGGGAGAAGGCTAAATCTTTCCTTGGTAAGTGACCAAAAAACTTACCATGGGAAGTTTATTTGTGATGGGACCCACATGATCCAAATGAACGTGAGGAAGTTGGTCCAATTGCCCCGTCCAAATTGTCAATAAACAAACAAAGCCTAAGTATCACAACAATTAAAATTCTAAAGTATGTGTTATTTCTCCACTATGTATATTTTTGACAATTATAATATTAGCTTATTGTATAAGATAAATTAATCAAAATAGTAAGTATAATGTAATTTTATAGGTAAAAATTGAAATATTGTTTTAATATTAAATTCGATTTAAATTCTTCTAACATACCAAAATGAGAAATTGTAACATATTACATAACATTTTCTCTTATAACTAATATAAATTATTTTCCACATGCAAACCATGAAGATATTAGCTAGTATTTTAAAATTATGTGAGGTTCACATATCTCTATGTTTTTTCGAGTTAAGGTTTTAAAAAATATATACTTATAATCGATGCATTATTAGATGAAGCATACATCTATTACTATATAATGCCAACATTTGCGGATATGCCCAATACCCTTAAGTGGGTATTGATGTGTATTGATATGATTAATACCCCCTATTTTTTTTTTTTACTTTTTTTTTTATTTTGTAAGTATTAGAGGGTCCCACCCAGTATTTTTTAAAGTTTTAAGTATTTAAAAAATTTTTACATCTGATGTATCCATGCATATTTGGATGCATCAATATGGATATGATATGTCCGATATGGGGCATATTATATCGATATTTTTATCCTTGATCACATCATATATGGTTATCCTTTTATCTTTTCTTACACAATGCCCTTAAACTAATTATATAAAAAATATAATATGAAAGCATGAAACCATGAAAAGAGACATTACTATTACTATTATTATTGTTGTTGTTGATATTTTTATTGTAAGGCGGTGGAGATGTGGTCTATGCCTGATAGTCTAAATTAGGAAGAGGAAAAAGGAGAGAAGATATGGTTAAACCCTCGGGCAAGCTGCCTACATATCATCCAATAAGGGATCTATCCTCTATAGCTTATTAGAGATGGAATTTCAATGAAGGGGAGATGGAGGAAATGAGTTGATGACTATAGGAGAGGGCAAAGGTAATGGAAGAAGAGGAGAGAGAGAGAGAGAGAATGGCTCTCCCATGATTAATTGGTTGAAAGAGTCCCCCAAAGTGGGTATGAAGCTCCTATTTATAAAAGTTTGGGTTCCCATATTCTAGATTATTCTTAGATCTTTATATTTACTATTTTACTCTTGAGTATTTTGGAATGTCCCTTAACTATTTGAGTAAATATTTATTTTAACTAATGTTACTCTAGAATATTCTATTTTTTAAATAGTGCACATGCTCTCAATTGTCATTTTAGAATGTTCTAATCATAAATACTCTCTTAATTAATGTTTTGAAATATTCCAACACTTAGTGCACCTTATGTGTCATGAAAACATACCGATCTGACTTGGATTTGAGTAGGGTTGATTGGATTAATATTCTTTCATGACACTATGATCTTATTAGTTGTGTTGTTGTGATTTTAAAACACAAGATGCTTGAATATAATTTTGTTTTTTACAAGCATGATATTCACTTTTTTATGCTAATTTTGTTGTGTAGCAAGCTTGTGACTTGTGAATTTGGAACAAGGAAACAAATTTGCATATTTCATGAATTTTTAGATTAATGAGTCCAGATTGCCTTTGAAATGACATTTGCATTTTGAAGTGATGTTTATATTTTACTAATTTAGTAGTCATTAGACCTAAAGCCAAGAGGAATTTTACAAGTGATTAGCCTCCAAAATTCGAAGGAAAGTTACAAGTATTGGTCTATACATTTTGTAAAATTTTTAACAAAACAAACCCCTAAATTTTTTAAAAACTTTAAGTGAACCAACCTCAAATGTTTTGAAAATTTCAAGTGAAATCAGCCTTAATTTTTTTTGAAAAATTTCAAGTGAATTAGCCCCCAGTGGTTTTGGGAAAGGTTAGCCCCTAGTTGTTTGGAAGGGGTCAGTGGTGTGGTAACATTAAGTAGTACAAGATTATGAGTGTCAAATTAAATCACTATGTTTATATAGGTACCAATTAAACATATAGAGCTCAACATGATCAAATGGTTTTAGCATTTACCAATATAGCTTTAGAATGTTGATTCATTCTACATAAATACAATAAAAAATAAAATAAAATACTAGATTTAATAATTCTTCTTGTTAATGTTTTATAAGAGAGTAATAAAAAATTATATTAAAAGTCCAACTACAATGCAAAAGTAGCACAATAAATCAAAAAGGTAACCAATTACATCAAGAAGCCAATTCCCAAACTCCCAATTAGATATGTCTATGGGTCAAGTCACGTAGTAAATTGCATTGTAGGATAACAAGCGTCAAGTCTAACAAGTAACATACATAAAAATAAAGTGAAAGGATAATAAAATAACAATATAAAAATTTCTTAACAAACTCAATGGTTTGAAGTCGTTCTTATGTACCCATAATCAACAAAAAATGAGTCAAATTTATTGCACCATTGCCTAAGAGTTTGTTTTAGCACATTAGTTCATACTTCTAGTCAATTCCAATACAATACAAATTGATAACATTTTTATACTAGGGGAAAATGTTTCATCAAAATTAACACTCTTTTTCTACCCAAAAACTCGTACAACTAATATTATCTTATATCTTGGCCTATTATGAATTATTGTCTTCGGATTTCAATCTAAACAACCACTTCTTCTTAAGTACTCTCTTGCATTTAGGTAATTCACCAAATCATGTGTGGTTATCAACCAAGAAGTTCATCTCTTCTTACTAGATAGTATTTTTTATAATTTTTTACCTCTCCTTTATTTGTAAGCATAAAGAATTCTTCAAGTAGGTACTTCTTTGATGGTTGTTTCTCTCTAATGACTCTTATTGGTGACTTTTGAGGGGGTTGTACTCTATTCATCATCTTGTATCTGATGAGCATTATCATCTTTATTTTCTTAATTTTCATTTTCTTCCTTTATATCACCATGCACTACTTAAGAAGTGATTGGATCCAATTCAATTAGACCATTTATGCAAAGTTGTTGATGCTCAACTTTTTTAACATTTTTAATTGTTTTGTCTTAAAAAAAGACCACATCTCAGCTTCTAACAATCTTTTCTCAATAAGATTCCATAACTTGTAACCAATTTTTTCATTTACATATCACAAAAAAATACACGGCTTTATCATCAAGCTTGGATCTATCTTTTTTTTTGAAACATGCACAACTGTCTTACATCCAAACAATCTCAAATGTTTATAAGAAATATTCTTTCTTGTTCATTAACGGTGTTGATGGAGATGGATTAATCAAATAATGTAAAGTATACATTGCCTTTCTCTAAATACCTTTTAGTAATTTTGCATTTGATAGCATACATCAAATTCTTTCCAAAATACTGGGATTCATTCTTTTATCCGTACCATTTTGTTGTGGTATTTTGAGAATGAACTATTTATGTATAATGGTATGATTTCTATAATAATTTTCAAATGAGCTAACATGTATTTCCCACCATTGTCAATGCGAATGCATTTAAGAGATCATTTTTGTCACCTTTCAACCTTAACATGCATTTACTTAAATATCTCTAAGACATCATTTTATACTTCATAACATATACCCATATTTTTCTAGATGCATCATCTATGAAAATAACAAAATAAGAGGCACCATCAAGAGTTTTAACTTTCATAGAAACATATACATCAAAATGAATTAATTTTAATACATCAGTTTTTTTGTAAGATCGAAGTTTTCTAAAATGGAACATTATATATGTTTCTTGCCAACTAAATAACAAACAAATTGAGTTAAAAATGTACCTATCTTACTAGAGAGAAGTTGCGTTTTTGTAAGAATTTGTAGACCTAAAATATTTTATATCATAAATTTAATTTTTAAATTTTATTTTTTAATAATGCCACTATAATTTTTTAAATTTAAATTTAATTTTTTAAGTTTAAATATTTTGAACCAACCAACCAAATCGAAAAAATGACCCAAACTAATACAACCCAAATTGTCTGGTTTTACTAATGATCAATCAACTTTGGGTGACCAACTTTCCAACCTAACTAGGTTGATTTGATTGGCCAAATAGCCTACAACCAAACAGAACCAACCCATGAACATTCCTAATTTCAGCTAAATTAATAGTTTAATATGTCTCTAATAAATAATAATAGTTTAATCTCCGATAACTATTGAAAATTTATTTAAAAATACACAATTGTTGAAAATATATTGATAATGAAAATACAATAATTACAAAAATACATATAGTTTAATCTCTAATAAATATTAATCAATAAATTATAACAAAAATACAATAAGTGCAATAAATTAAACTTAAAAAGTTAAACAATAGTAGTTTAATCTCTAATAATTATTGAAAGAATTCTGTTAAATAAAAAACAAAAATAGATCTATACATAATTATTGAAAATATATTTATCACAAAAAACAATAAATAATTAATTAAAATACAATAAATATTAATTTTAGTATATATTAAAATAAAACAAATATAGATTATGATTTTAAAATTATTATTAATAAATATTAATTTTTTTGAAATATATTTTCTAGAATTCTTAATTAATATAAGTGAAATTAGTTATTTAAAATATTATTTAGTTATTTAAATAATCGTATCATTTAAATTTTAGAATATTAATAATCCATAAAGTTATAATTTATAATATTATTACATAATTTTGTAAAATATTAAATTATTAATAATTTGAATATTATGTTATAGTTACTTTTCTAGTTTTAAGAAATTTTTTAAGTTTATTACATAATTTCATTATTTTAATTGTTCAAAATCTAGTTGTGTTATATTTTGTTAGTTAAAATACTTAGTTATTTAAATATATAAAATATTTAAAAATTTCGTTATTTGAACTTTATTTCTATTAAAGTTATTACATAATATTAAATATTTTTTTATTTAAGTTATTTAGTTCTTGAAGTATTTAAATAATATTTTACTTCTTACTGTTAAATTTTTATTATTTGAATAGCATTTAAATTGAATAATCCGGAAAACCCTAATTTATATTGTTAGTACATAATTCCGTGATGCATTTTGTAAAAATATAAAATTATTAATAATATAAATATTATTTATTCGATTATAATTATTCTTTGTATTTTTAATAAATATTTAAAGTTATTATATATAACTTTTTAGAATATTTAAATAATTTTTAAGTTTTTTAATTCAAACTTTCTATAGATAGATATAGATAAAAGGNGAGAGAGAAAATCTCATTGGTTGTTTTTAAAAAATGACATGGAATAAAAAATAAAAGAAAAAAAGAGAAAAGGAGAAAATTTCTAAACCGCTGTGTGTATGTATATATATATATATATATATATATATATATATATATATATATATTATATATATCACCACTACAAAAGTGAGCTTGGGTCTTGTAGAAATTACACTACTTTCCTCTTATCACCACAAGAGAGCATTGGGAAAATTTTTAACAACCATTACCAAAATGACTTAAGTACCCTTCATCTATTCTTTTCATTGAAATTATGTTATGTCAAAGATTTGGAACATGCCTCGCATCTTTGAAATCAATTTGCATCTAACATTTGTCTTCACATGTACATGACCTTTTCTCATAATTTTTAAAGTTCCATTTTGTCCCATATTCACCACACCAAAGTCATCGGATTTGTAAGAAGTAAAGAATTCTTTCCTTGAGGTAGCATGGTAGAATGCACTGGTATCAACCACCCAATTTATATATGAAAAGTGAGATTAATGCAAGATTCCTCACACCTTGAAAAATGATTGCCTCTCTGTCAAAACCAACTACAATGGTTTATTTTTCTTCTTTTTCTTCATATTTTTCTTTTTGTTCTTTCTTGAATTTTCTGCATTCCTTCTTTACATGCTTAGCTTCTTGCAATAATAGCATGAAATCTCTCTCTCTCTCTCTCTCTCTCTCTCTACTTAGACCTTCTTTTAAATTTGTCATGGCATCGTGGATTTCTAGCTTTGCTTCTCCCTTAGTTTTTTTATAATAAGTGCATCTCCTTAATATAAATTAGATGTTTTTGATCTTCTTGCTTTTTCATTTAACAAACTAGTTATAACTTGACTCAGTGTGAGAGCTTTATTGGGTGCGGAGTTACTTAGATACACAGAACTAAATAACAAGACTTGAAATTTATCAATGTAAAACCATTTTCATAGAGGAAAGGTGATTCACAATGCTTTGTATTTTATTCAAATTCTCCATAATTGAAGTGTCATTCTTGAACATTAAGTTCACAAGCTTCTTAAACAAAAAACTTTGTTTTCCACTATTTTTCTTTCATTTACTTTCAAACTTCTTCCAAAGAGTGTACCAAAGTTTTTATAAAAACATAGTAGAAGATGCTATTTTCAATCCATTGCTTAGGCTGCATGTGGACGAGGTGTAAAACGTCATTGATGACATTTTACACTGAACCGTATATATAATGGCCGTTGCATTTTGAAAATTGATGTAAAAAATGTAAAGTTTTACATCGATAAAATCGATGTAGTTTTTACATCGATTATTGATGTAAAACTTTGAAGGTGGTGAGGTTTTACATATATTATCGACATAAAACTACACTCCATCCAAACGCACGCAAAACTGAACTGGAGTGTAGTTTTACATTGATAATAATTACACTATTTTACCAAATGCATACAAAAGCGAACCGGTGTAAATTTTACATCGGTTCTTGATTTACATCGCATCCAAATGAAGCCTTAATGACATCTATAGATTTTTGGTTAAGTTTCTTTTATTTTTCAATGGACATCCCTTCTAATTAGACTTTTTCTCCTTCAATTGATTCATATAAGCCCCTACAAAACAATAAATCTTTTATTATTGACTTACAAATAGTCAATTTTCTTTTATTCAACATAACCATATGATTTGTACTAGCATCCATGATTTATCCACACAAAATGCTTCAACCATGGCTTTAATATCACTTTGTTGGGGTTAAAATCCCTTATAACAATGTGCAAATCAACCATGTAAAATGAAAAGGAGAAACAATAAATGGTGTTCACCGAGGCAAATAATTAGGCACAATAAGAACAAAGATGCATCAAAACATTTAATGTGAAAACCCCTTGGTGTAAGGGTAAAAACCACAAGGTCGTAGTTCAAGAAACTTCTACTATCAACAAAAATAATGGAATTACAACTTCTCTAGTTTCAACTTCAAAAGAAAAGAACCTCTGTTTGATATACAAAAACAATAATCAAATATAATGTATTTCAACAAACAAAATATGAGAAAGACCTCAGCAAACAAGACTATTAAAACCCTCTCCAAAACCACTGTTGAAGATCCAAAAAACCCACACTAACTTGATGGACACAAAGTAATAACCAAAATGTTGATTGGTATATTGCAAGAAAGATGAAAACCCTTTTTCACTTGCAAAGAGGATATCCAACACATAAGTTTTGGATGTCAAGAGAGTCAACTTTAACACAAATGAGGCTTGTAGAGAAAACCAAAAAATAATAGAGAATAGGTCCCACCATCCACTAGTAGCCAAAACAAGACAAGTTTGTCTCTTTCTCACTAAGAGAGAATGCCAATAGCCACTTGACTTTGTCTTTCTAAACTTCTTCTTAGACATTCATGTGTTGGACAAAATACCCCCACATATGCACATTTTGCATGATTAACACACAACTCACACACTTTTTCACATAATTTACATGATTTTACATAATTTTGTAAATGTTTGGCACAATTACAACCCTGTAATTTAGCATTTTGAATAAGTTTGCATGACTCATGCATTTTATGTGAATCCTACATGTTATAGGGCCAATTTGGATTTTAAAGTGGTAAGCCGTGTTTAACCTTCTAGACCTGATCCATGACTATTAAATTTGGAGTCATGATACCAAGGAATTGTAATTTTGGGGCCTAGGAGGAAATAGGACCTATGTGAGTGTTGATACTTCAACTGCCATAACTTTGAATTAAGTATCCATTTTCGATGACAATACATCAAAACAAACAGCTAGAAAAGATCTACAAGTTGGTTCTAGTCAGCAACCAATCAGCTATGCAGTTGATCGAAGGTTCAAAGTACTGATAGAGTCTAATTCATCAGAAGGGGGCATATCAGACTTTGTAACATCATACATTTTTTTAGTTTTTTTAACCCATTTAGAGGGGGTCGATATAAGGACTGTCTACCCCCTGAAATAGGGTAAACCTCGAAACAAGGATTTTGTATATCCGTGACCCTTTCAATTTGGTTTTATTTATTATTTATATTATAATGTATTATATATATTTTCAGTATTTTTATTATATATTTCTATATTTATTTATAATATATATTATAAATATCAAAAAACCAAAAAACTGACAAACCAAACTAATCAACTAGATAACCAATTGGCTTCAGTACATGATTTTCCAAAATCCGGTGGTATCAGTTCAGCTTAGAAAATAGGGTCACGATTTGGTTAACCGAACCATGAGCACCCCAATGGAAAAACTCACTAGAAATAGGAAAAGAAATTTTGGGGATTAAACCATCAAAAAATTCACCGAATAATCTGATTATACAATTTGTAGGCAACTATCTAATTTTCTCAAAAGCTTCAATTCTAGCTAGCCTGAAGGTTAAAGATACCTTAAAAAATTATGCTAAAGCATCTAATCAATGCTCTAATTTCCAAAAATCAAGTATGTTTTTTTTTCAAAAAAAAATCCAGCTAAATTGTAAAATATTTGGCAAAAATAACTAAAATCCCAAAGAGATTATGGCCCAGAATCTAAAAGAAATGTATGGTTTGCAAAAAACAAAAAAAGTGGGAAAATAAAAAAAGTAAAAACCCTTTGTTTTTAGACAAATGGAACAAGGTTTGTATGCTCAAGGCAAACAGTGGTCTTGGTATTATAAAAATGGACCTTATAAACAAGGCAAATCTAATGAAATTAAGCTGAAAATTTTTGAAAAGAGAAAATAACCTATGGGTCCAAACTCCAAACAATAAAATACCTAGAAAATAAAAATTTCCTTAATGCAAAAATTCCAAAATATTCTCTTGGGCATGGAGAGGAATTTGTAAACAAAGAACTTTGATTAAAAAACAAAGAAGAAAAGGTTTAGTATGGAAAATCGGAAATGGGAATTCTTGCAGTTTTTGGACTATTAATTGGATCAGTCATGAACCTGGTCTCACCTTCAAATGGAACCCTACAAGGGGAGAATTGCAAAGTTAAAGAAGCCATAAACTCCAATACAAAGGAATGGAGAATTGAAACCCTAAGGAATTATTTTAGAAAACTGTATCCATTCACATCCCTTCTGAAAACAAAGATGAGGAAAATGGTTTGTATTTAGAAACAAAATTTAAAGGATTCAACTGTGATCCGAAGCGTCAGTTTTGTGGTGAAATGGAAGATGCAAATCATATTTTTACAAAGTGCCAATTAGCCGTCCAAGTCTGGTCACTGGTGAATGATCAAATCTCGGATCCAAATGAAATGAATATGGATACCAGACAATGATGTAATAGTGGTTAGGCATCATAAGAATAGATCTTTTGAGCATGACTGTACGGCACGCTAAAAGAAGTGATGGCATGTCAAATGTGCTCCTTTGGATGAGAGGTGTAAAGCGCGCCGGGCTGGGCCCATGAGTAGCCCGCACAAAGTGCAGGCCGTGCCGTGTTAGCCCGTGGGCCATAACAGGCCGTGCCGCCCTTCCGGTGAAAAAATTTGGGATTGGGCCAGGTCGGGCCAACGCTATTTATTTAAAAAAAATTGACAAAAAACTTAAAATTTTAATTTTATATGAATTTTGTGTATACAATTGCTTATATATACAATAATTAAATAAATTAGTATAATAAAATTAAAAAAATATATATTTATTTTACTAATATATTATATCCTATTTATTATTATATAATTATAATTTATATAATATTATATAAAAAATGCTATTCGGGGGGAAAATCAATGATCACCATTCATTGAGACTCACAAACTCCCGTCTTTCTTTCAGCACTACAACATTATAATTGAAGGGGATTCAATCAATGATCACCATTCATGCTCTTCAGGGGGAAAATCAACACTTCTTAGAGCTAGAGGTGCAGCTCGATGGATTACAAAAAAAAAAAAGAATGCAAGTCTATTACTGAAGGTTGAAGGTTTAAATCTTCTTAGCGTGTCTTTAAGTCAGCTCAAAGGGAGTCTGATTGGGGTTTAGATTATATACTGTTAGCTGACCTTGAGTAGTTATTTTCCTAGATTGCCCTCATTTATATCTCTTATAAAAAAAAAACAAAATAAAGGAAAAATAAAACATTCAAAGGAGTGATATTCATGGATACAATTTGTCCAAGGTATCAAGCTTTGAACAAGGTTATATCTGGGAAGGGTATTAACCAATAAACATGATTTCGGTGACCTTCAAAACCGATGGTACCAATACTTTGAAGAACCATGTTTGAATGCCAAATGGGTCTGGCTCTAAAATCTAAACAATCGTAAGGGTTTCTAAAACTGCTGATGCTAACAACTACAAGATTTTTTTTTGTCACGCGTGCACACTCTTCTAGTCAGAACTCAGAAGCATGAAAAATGCTGTATGTGAGAGTAAACCAATGTAGGTGTAGCTGCAATATCTTTGTAAATGTTGAAAACTTTGCCTTCGACGTTTCATCATCTTTGATTCAGCTGTAAAAGAAAACCAGTTATTAATCTGCGTGGTTGCACACGGTTGGATGATAGAAGATAAAAGAAACTTCACACTCAAAAGATAAATGGACTGATGAGTTCAATTAAGCTTCAAATATAAACATTCTGATAGGCAAGACAACGAAAAAAAGAAGATAGTAGCAAAACAAATCAAGGAAAGGAAGAAAAAGATTTAGCAATTTCATTCATTCTACCAAGTATTGCCTAATTATACAAAAGATTTCTTACAGTTCATTGCTTTGGTCAGCCTGTTACGGTACATTAATTCTCATTTACTCTCAAGGCATCACCCAAGTTAAAATTTAAATTGCCTCTCATTGTCCTCCTCCCTATTCCCCCATTGCCTTTTCTCATCATTGCGGCGAATTCCCCGTAATCTATCTGCCCATCCTACAAAATAAAAAAACCAGATATGATTTTAAGCATGAAAATGGAAAGGGAAGAAGTAATAAAAAAATGAGAAGAAGATTTGCGGTCTACAAAAAAAAAATGTATGAGAATGTGAATGGTGAATATATGATTTTAAAAGCATGACATATGAGAAAAGGCTCACATTGTCTTGATCAATTTCTTTGATCATTTCATCAAGATGAAGATCACTGAGACCAAACTCTTTGCAAGCTTGTTGAAGCTCATCTATGGTTATATAACCACTACCATCTTTATCGAAAAAAGAAAAGGCTTTTATTAAGTTCTCTTCTCTTTCCATCTTGTTCAAATGGATAGTAGCTGCAAGGAATTCTCCGTAGTCTATTGTTCCACTATTATCGATGTCAGCCTGCAAGTTCGCCCATGCAAACATTTCATATTGGTTATTCATATCAATCACAAAATTTACAGAAAGACAAAGCAAAAAGATTTCCCAAGCATTTCAGTCCTATTGATTCAAAATACAGTTCCCATACCATAGATCTCATGGTAAATGAATTACAGTTACCATAACTTTTAGCTAAAAAATTTGCCAAAAATTGCTTACAGCATCCATGAGGTCCTTGATCTCGGATTCCATGAGCTCAGAACCTACTCTCTTCAAACCTTCTTTTAGTTCATCAAATGTTATTGTTCCACTGTTGTCCGTGTCTATCATTTTGAACAACTCTTTCAAACCACCAATTTCCTCTTCTGATAGCCTTTCTGCTATGACCTGCAAAAGGATTTTGTCAAGTCTAATAATTAGCGAACTACACGCAAACCCCTGGAATGGAACACAACAATTAGGTTTAGCCCTCTTGGAAACATAAATATACAATAATTAAGTGCAAGGCAGTACACTCATGCAAGTGACTTTTATCAAATGCATCTCATGAATCTCTTTGTTCAGTTAGCAGACATTAAAGTGGTCCAATGTCAGCCACAATTCAAGCTAGGCGCATCAAAATCAATACACTCAGGTGGCGTTTGATAACGATGAATTTGGGACCTGAAGTCTGAAAAACTTGCTTTTCAGACTTCCGGCCCATTTGAGATGCCACCTATCCCCATTTTCCCAATGTTAATTTTTTTAGGTAGCCAAATATCATGTTTATGTTGCTCATTTAAACATGTTTCTTGCCATTAAAACTCCATTGCTTCCACTGTTGAATTTCTTTGTTATGTGACTGAAATAGTATATCTGTGTTGCTCATTTGAACATGTATCCTACCATTGGAACTCCATTCTTCCTACTATTGAATATTTTTTATGTGATTGAAATAGTATATCTATGTTACTCATTTAAACATGTATCTTGCCATTGTATCTCCATTCTTCCCATTGTTGATTTTTTTTAATGTGACTGAAATAGTATATCAATGTTGTTCATTTAAACATGCTTCATGCCATTCTTCCCAGTGTTGATTTTTTTCTTTCTTGTTTTTTGTTACCAAATTGAACATTTCCATTCTTTTTTTTTTCATTCTTGTTTAGGAATGTTTTATCATGGGTTTCTTTTATATTGGATGATGTTTAGGGCCCTATTATGTATTAATTGATAAGGATCATTATATATTAAATGGAACTTTTATTTATTGCTTGAATGGGGCAGTTATATATTGCATCTTGACTTTGATTGCAATGAGATTGTTAATGGAATTGTTGTGTAAAATCAGTGCAGGTTTTAGAGCATACCTATGTAAGAGCAGTTTTAGTGTGGTGCTATTTGTTCAAACATCATTTCTACTCTGATAGGAGTGGTTCTCATAATGTCGGAGTTGAGGGATGTTTGAACAAATAAAATCAAACCAAATATTGATGGGTGTTTCGATGGTGAACCTACTATCTGTTGGAATATATTTAAATACTTGAATGGTGTATTATGTTTGGCTTGAATACTTGTCTCTTATGATGCTTTGATGGGTAAATGGTTGGACATTTTTTTGTGTATAACAGTACGAGAATGGTTGGATTTGATGCACTTTGCTAACATAGCTGACCCTATTATGATTCTTTGTGTTGTTTTTTGGCAGGTCATATACACCCACCCTTGCAACCTTCTATACTTTCAGGTATAATTCCTACCTCAACATATATTTGGTGTATACAAACATATATAACCCACTGTAGACACATTCATAGACTTGTTACCCTACCCCCAAACAATAAACATACTTCACTGTGATATTTGTGTTCATTATTTTTCTTATTTATAGAGGTGCCAATGGCTTCTGATGACAATAGTGATAGGACAAATTGGAAGGATCCAGAACTACAAAAATGTTTTCTTGATTCATGTCTTGAAGAAATAGCATCTCATGGAAAGCAGGGTGGATCTCTAAGGAATCTTCGTTACATATTAGTGACAAGGTCTTTATTAGGGCCTGTTCGTTTGCTCTGAAGTCTCACATCTGAAAGTGCAATAATTACATTAAGAGGTATATTGGTATTGGTGAACTTTTCTTTCCTCTGAACTCTGAATGCAGAGAATGTTCTGAATTCTGAAAATTATCAAATATCCATTTTGACCCCATATATAAGAGCTTTTGTTTGTCTTTCTGGGGGTATCATTGGAAAACAAAAAGTTGTATGATTGCACTTTAAGAAATAAGAGATAAGAGGAAACGAACACCCATTTTTCTCTTAAAGTTAAAAGATTCCTCTTAAGAGATAAGAATTAAGGGGAAACGAACAGGCCCTTAGTTTCAAGAGGAGGTTTTCCTAGAAACAGTTGAAGAATGGGAATAACTAACTTAAGAGAAAATATAAATTGTGGACAGCGCATATCAATAAGACTAGAAATGGGTACAATCCAGTGACTGAGACTGTTGATGGACAAACGAGCTGTGGGATTCTCTCTTAAAGATATTATTGACACTTTTAGGCTTAGCATCTGTGTTTGTGCATGGGTTCTCATAGGATAGTTTCTTTGATTGGAAACAGGACTACCCAAAAGCATCTGTGTTTAGGCATGTTGGATTGGTGATGGGATCTGCTCCTCACAAATGGGCGCCTCACAGGCACATCCACTGTGCATTGGGAACATCTCCCATGAATTATAACTAATAAGTACGGGAGATGTTCCCAATGCATGATAGGATGTGCATCTGAGGCGCCTGTGAGGCACCAGGTGTGAGGAGCAGATCCAGTCTCGTTGGATTGCCATTTGCTGATGAGTGTCAGCCTTTGTTTGATGGGGCATGTGCTACTGGGAAGGTTGGATGGTATTCTAGCACAAGGCCAAGACCAGTGATAGGTTCTTCACCAACACCATTTGACAAGGAAACACAAGAGACTAGTCCCATTGAACTGGATGATATTGATGACACACCTATCACTCATCCTCAGCACCAAAATATGGGGAGTCTCAAGTCTTAAGTGACCGGTCCTCAAAGAAGTTGAAGAAATATCAAAATGATGTGGAGTTGTGGACAACAAGATGGAACAGCTCCTTGACATACTAATTTCTGATGAAAGAGGGCCTAATGTGGGCTTCTTGGCCATGGATGGTGATTTTCGTGCCGACAAGGAGATGGAAGAAAGTTCTGAAGGTTGAGGTAAAGATGTTCATCTTGGAAGAAGTGGACCAGAAGATGGCTTTCTTAAAGATGGTTGAACTGCAAAAAGCATCTTTGATCCTTGAAGTAAATGCAGTGCCCTAGTTTCAAGGTGTTATTGATGGAACTAAGAGGGCAGTGCAAACAAGAGAGTGGAAGTGCTGCCTTGTGGAAGACGGACAAAAAATATGTTGCTAAAAGAAAGGAAAACAGCAAAGGTAGGTTCGTTGGAATCCATGGATACTATGGAGGAAGGGCTGAAGCAATTTACCCGCTTCCCTGAAGGAAGGGAAGCCTTGGGTTGGGATAAGTTAGCACAAGCAATAAAGGAGTTCTTGGTGGTAGTCAATGAAAAAAAGTGTGGTCCAAAAAATGATCAAGATATTAAGAAACAATCTGAAGAGAGGTTGGTAGAAGTAGAGAGAGGTTTCAGAAGAGGTTGAAGCTGATACAGAAGGTGATATGCAAATTCATCCAAGGTTAGGTTTGATGAGAATGTGGGTAAACAAACCAAAGAAGACTGGGAGAATAAACTTGTACTCTAGGTAAATAAGAAAGTTATAGACTGCAAGAGTTTGGGAGAAGAGATTCAACTGATTTTGAAGACTACAGAGATGTTGCAGATTTCCCCCTTTGATGAACAAAAGTCTGTGGCATCTATACAGAAGCTTGCACCAGATTTTGCAGTTGTGTCAGTAGTCTCAACAGTAATAAAACAAGGCTTGATGTTTGTAGAGATGTAGAGCAATACTTAGTGCTGTTATATTGCTCAGTTACTTTATTTATTGTGGTCCGCACTACAGCTGTTAGTTATTTCCTGCTTTATGTTTCCAGTTAGATTGATGTTAGCAATGTTAGTTTTGTTAGTTATTTGCTTATGTAAGGAGGAGCATTAGTGTAATTGCAGTCTTATATTTTAATGTTAATGTAAATAGTTGAGTGGGGCAGCAACTCAAGTCAACCCACACTCTTTCTCTCATCTCTCTTCTCTCTATTCTCTCTTCCTTCTTCTTTTCTGTTTTTTCTCATTGAATTTACATCAAAAATTGGACTGATTACAGTCCTGATTTGCCAACTGTGTTGATAGAAAAATGGTCACCAATTTGTAATGAAAGACTAGTAGAACCCACAGCTTGTATCGAGCTGAAAGTTCTAGGGTTGTCGTTTCATCTCTACTCGGCTGAGGTGTTCAAGAGAATTGCAAAGTGTGTGGAGGAGACTTGATATTCTTTGATGTGTCGGATCTGAGTGTGGTGCTAATCAGAATGGTTGAAGCAAAGCCAAAGCTCATCCCAAGATCTTTAGAAGTATTTTCAGATGGTCAAGAAATATAGAGCTTAGCTTGCTACCTCCATTGAAGCACTGTGGTGGAAGGTTGGGCAGGTTGGATAAGAAGATGATGACATGACTAATTAGTCTCAAGGTAACCTTGGAGAGAAGAAATTACAGAGACAAACAAAAAGTTTCAAGTTTAAGGAAACTGCAGAGGCTGGTAGAAGGAAAGGTGTGACCTAGATTCCCTCTTTTATTGGTAAATGAAAACCACAAACCAAAAATCCAACGGCTCAGGTTAGGACTTATACTCAGGCAGTAACATATCCTAATATTGAAGGTGTGGTAGTTACAAGTTCAAATTCAAACAAAGGTCTAGGTGTGGGGACAGATGGAGGTAATTTGGAGGAATTTCTTGTTGGACAATCAGAGAGGCTAGCCCAACCCCATAACCAGTCAGTAAAACATGGGTCTTCGGGTGAGATGTGGGGTGTTGGTGGGCCTGGTCATTTAGGTTTTCCCCCATCAGGCGTTGGACCTAAAAGTGGAACACGTGACCACTTAAATGGTCATGTGAGTTCTGCTAAGGTTCGAACGTTAGGGGACATTTCTTTTGGTGCATCATCATCCCTTTCAAAAGATGTGGCTGGTTCGAAAGAAAAGACGAGGATTGTTGTGGCTGGTTCTAAAGAAAAGACGAGGTCTGGTATGGTGTTTGCTTTGGTGCCAAGACTTGTATCATGCTTTACCAGTCCAGATAAACCTAACATGGGGTATAATCGTGTACAATCGTAGGAAGAAAAGCAAAGAGATTACAGATTTGGGTTGGTTAAGCATAGATCGGTAGATGAAGAAAGCACTGAAGTTGAGAAGATTTCTGAGGAGTCCAACTATGGTAGCATTCAGAGTAAGTGTCAATTAAGGCTCAGGGAGGAAGAAGATCCTGGGTTGAGGCCAAGGTTCAAAATTTCGATACGATTGTATCTTTGGGGTTCCGATACACTTGTTTACAGGTGTTTCTGGACCCCTCTCCTTTTTAATAAAAAATATGCATAAATAAATCCCCAAAAACCAAATTTTGAAAAAAAAAACTAAAAAAGAATATAAAAGCGTGTGTTTCTAAGTACCGATACGCCTCTGCCGATACACAGGGGCGTATCAATACTTTGAACCTTGGTCGAGGCTACATTTTGATGAAGAGCTTTCTACTACACAAGATAGAGTGTCAATTCAGGCCTGTAAGGATGCGGGAAGAAGAGCTACCTGTTAGGGTGAGGTGAATATGTAGACAAAGTTTAGGGGAGAACTAGTATCAATTCAAGACCAAACACAAGGTGTCCATAGACTGTATATGGCAACCCAGAGCTTGTTAGCAGAGTTACAGCATGCCCATATTCCCTGGCAAACTGTCCAGGGATTGGTTTTAAAGGCCCTACCTCCAGTTTTAGCCCAATCATGGGGGTTCTGACTATTTCAACACCTCCTAACTGTTCTTCCCCTCCCCAAGGTACTGATCTTGTTCAGGTTTTGGTTACTACTAATGTTTCCTCTAGTCCTTTGTGTTGTGCCTACAGGTGAGACCAACCCAACTTTGAAGTCTGCCAATTCATGTGATTCAATGCGAGAGATAAGAGGTGGGGGGTGAGTTGACTTTTGAAGAGGATAGAGAGCTGGAGGATAGAATTTGGGAGCTTATTGTGGAGCTGTTTAGAATCTGTGTGGAAGAGGATTTAAATGGTCAGAAGATAAGGGATGAGGAGGGTGACACTCCAAGTCCTAGACTTGAGAAAAGTGGAAAGACAAAGACCTCTTCAAAAAAAGGACAAAGGAAAAAGAAGAAGGAATGAAGGAGGAAAGAAGTGGGGAAGGAAAAGCTGGAAGAGTCTAGCAAGAAGGTGGGTGGGTTATCTAAGAAGAGAAAGAAGAAGTTAAGTGCGGTGGAGAGGCTGAAATGTGAAGTGGTTTATGATAAAGGGAGTGTAGGTAGGAAGGACAGGAAAAAGTGGTAAAGGGGGTGGTGTTGAACAAGGGTGACCTTTTAAGTGCTGTTCATGAAGGTAATTAGTTGGAATGTAAGAGGTTTGGAGAGTTCAAGGAAAAGAATAGTGGTCAAGGATGTATTGAGAAGACAAAAGCCAGATATAGTCTTAACCCAAGAATCTAAACTAACTGAGGTGGACAGGAAATGGGTGTCGAGTAGATGGTCAGAAAGGGACCTAATTTGGGCCTTTGCACAATCTTGGGGAGCATTAGGGGGAATTATTACTTTGTCGAAAAATGTAGACTTGAAGTGTGTTGAGGAGATAATTGGGAATTACTCAGTGTCCATTAACTTAAAGAGAAAGGAAGATGGTTGGGAATGGGTATTAACCAACTCCAACCTCTCATAGGGAAAAGGGAAGGACTTTGGGAAGAACTAGCAGCTATTAGAGGGTTATGGAATGGCCCTTGGTGTCTGGGTGGGGACTTCAATGTAATTAGATTCTTGAGTGAAACAAATAATCCAGGCCATAGGATTACTTTTAGCATGAGGAAATTTAATCAACTTGTGGAAACCTTTGAGTTGCAGGGCCTTCCTCTTCTACAAGCAAATTGTACTTGGTCAAATTTTTAAGAGATCCCCAATTGTTGCAAGCTAGATAGGTTCCTTTTTACTGCTGATTGGGAAGTGGAATGGAGGGGGTTAGCAGTTACAGCTTCGCTGAGTTCTGTACCAAACCACTGCCCAATTAGGTTGTCCTTAGTAAGATTGGGAGGAGGCCCTTGCCAGTTCAGGTTTGAAAACATATGGTTACTTCACCCTGAGTTCATACCAAAGGTGAAAGAATGGTGGGAGGAGGATCAAGTGCATTACATATAAGGTTTATATATTCTACAAGAAGCTATAGTTGATGAAAGCCAGAATCAAGATTTGGAATAAAGAGGTGCTTGGAAGAGTTAAGGAAAGGAAAGTCGAGATTGCTCGTAGGGTGGAGGAATTAGATGGCATGGAAGCTAAAAGAAGTTTGAGGTCGAAAGATAGAGGTTAAAACAGGAACTGGACGAGTGGCTAAGGAAGGAGGACATGAGATAGGGACAGAAATCTAGATGTAAGTGGCTAAGGGAAGGGGATAGTAAACTAGTTTTTTTTTTTTTTTTTTTCATATGATGGCAAATGGTAGAAAAAGGAAGAATTCTATCTTGAAGCTAGAGTGGAGTGGATAAATCTTGACAAGGGAAGAGGAAATAGCACAAGCCTTTGTGTACCATTTCAATTTTCAACGCAATTTAAGATTGTCTTGGGAGACTAAGAGAAAGTTTAGAGGATCTAGAGTGGGGGCGGGGAATAAAGAGCTGTTGGACTCTTTGGAAAAGAATTTTGAGGTCCAAGAAGTAAAAAGTGCAGTATTCTCAATGGATCATTCTAAAGCCCCAGGGGCATTCTATCAAGATTGATGGGAGATAACTGGGGTGACTTAATGGAAGTTTTTGAAGAGTTCTTAGAGAGAGGCAAATTTAGTTTGGGAGCAAATGTGACTTTTGATGCTTTGATCGCAACAAAGATGGATGCACTATAACCGAAGGATTTCAGACCTATAAGTCTAGTGTGAAGTGTGTATAAAATCATTTCTTAGGTGTTGGCCCTAAGAATAAACATGGTCCTTCCTTCACTAATCTCTCCAAATCAAGGGGTCTTTGTTTTTGGGAGACAAATAATGGATCAAATACTCATTGCCAATGAATGTGTAGAGTTTAGGAGGAAAAAAAGAAAAGAGGTGGACCTTCTAGCTAGATTTTTGGTGTGTTCTCAAAGAACCATTCAACTTAAAAGCTTAAGCTGTTAGGTGAGGTCCTTGAATAGGTTGATATTCTCTAACACACCCCCTCACAAGAAAGCCCATTGGGCTTGAAGTGTGAACAAGCACAGACCCACCCATACCTTGTGCTGAAACTTAATTAATTATAATGGGTGTAATGAGGATCGAACACTAGACCACTTGGTCAAAGTGGCTCTGATACCATCTCAAAGAACCATTCAACCTAAAAGCTTAAGCTGTTAGGTGAGGTCCTTGAATAGGTTGATATTCTCTAAAGGTGTGAAGTAAGGGATTGGCCACTAAAATATTTAGGACTACCACTGGGAGGAAATCCAAGTGTACATAGCTTTTGTACCCAATGATTGAAAGATTTACTAAGAAGCTTGCAAATTGGAAGAGAAACTACATTTCTTTGGGGGTAGGATAACTTTAATCAAATTAACTTTGTCCAATTTTCCAATTTATTTCCTGTCTAGCTTCAGAGTACTAGTGAAAATGGAAAACCAATTAGAGAAGATTATGACAGATTTCCTATGGGAATTGGGAGACACCAAGAAGGATCACCTAGTGAAGTGGGAGGTGGTTTCTAGGAGTAGGGATGATGGAGGGCTAGGAATCGGTAATATAAGATTAAGGAATACAGCTTTGTTGGGGAAATGGCTATGGAGATTGCCGCTAGAATAGGTCTTACATTCCAACCTCTTACATTACCGAAGCTTTTAAGATTAAGGAATACAGGTTTTTTGGGGAAATGGCTATGGAGATTAATGAATGGACAACATTACATAAGCTTCAAGAATCACCTATTTGGTAATGTTGTCCATTCATTCATCCTTGCAAGGAACTTTCCAACAAATGAGGTTTAGTGTAGCTCACGTACCTTCAAAAGACTTTTTGTTAGGAGATTGTACTCCAAAAAATCAATACCTTGGATCTTTCAAAGAAAAAGGCCAAATCCTTGCCTTTCACCCCATGGTTGTAGTCTCTGATAGGGTTTTACTGAGACAATCACACACCTATTAATCTCCTGTCCTTTTATGTTCTTTATTTGGTCTTGGTCCTCTTCTCTCTTTGGTTGCAAGTGGACCCCTTCCCGGATGTGGTGAGCCTCTTTGACCCAAATTTTTTCAACCAAAGATGCATGGAAGGGTTATGTGGAGAGCTACAAGAGTGGTTATGCTTTGGTCAGTTTAAGAGGAAAGAAACAATATCTTTAAAAGAGTGATTAGATCCAAGGAGGATATTTTATTGAGTAGCCATTAAGGTTATTCATTGGTTGAAAACAATTGATTTGTTTAAAGATTACTCAACTGAAGATATATACAGGGATTGGGATGATGTGGTAGGTACAACTCCTCTTAAGCCTATTGTGCAAGAACTTTGGTCCTTTCCAACACAACAAAGGGTGAATTTGAGCTTTGATGGAAGCTCCATAGGCAATCCAAGCCCATCGGGTATAGGGGTGTTTTCAGAGATGGAGAAGGCAGAATAATTGCTATGTATTTGGGGCCAATAGAAGTGGGAGATTCTTTGAGAGCGGAGGTCATGGTTTTGCTTCAAGGTGTAAGATATGCCAAAGAATTGGGGCTACACCACATTGAGATAGAAGGGAGTCCCAAATTGGTAATTGGGTGGATGCTATCAGGTTGTTTGGGAACCTAGACACAGAAAAAATGATAAGGAAAATTTTTAGTTTAACAAGGGAGGTTGGTATTTGCTTTAAGTGGACAAGAAGATCAACTAATGGTTAGTTGATACCTTAGGAAAACAAGAGACTATTAGGGAGATTATGTTCTGAGCAATGCTGTAATTTAATTTGTTTTTTGGTTCAACACCCTATACTACAGGTTGACAGTTGTACTGTGAAAGATCTTTAATGAAGTTACCATTTTCAATAAAAAAAGGGGGTCTAGTGTGGACAAATGCATGAAAAAGCTGAAAGATCTTGGCTAGACTATGGAGACTCCTCTGTTTGTTGATGCTATAGTCAACTTTACGGCTGATGTGAAGGTGAGGAAAGGATGGATCTGGTTGTATGAGGAAAGTGGGACCAACAGTGGGGGAGGGAGGACCAGATTCCTGCAAGTTTTTGACAAGAGGATGGGATTGACATAGGACAAGTCTGATTTCTTTTGATATGTTGTTTGGACTATCTATCATCAGGGGGGCTGATGATTTGTTTCCTTTTTCTTTTTGTTGAAGATTAATTAGTTTTATGATGTTTTTCTGAGTAGATGTTTTATGTTAGTTGTTAGATAGGAGGTGGGGACCACAGTAGTTATGTGAGTCCAAATTTTATTATGTTTTTTGAGTGTTATATATGCTGTTTTATGTTTTGCCGCCCTATAAGGGCATAGTTGTCTTTGTACTATTCTATTATT
>NW_010729090.1:5209597-5246523 GCF_000365185.1 Nelumbo nucifera
GTTTTGCTGCCCTATAAGGGCATAGTTGTCTTTGTACTGTTCTATTATTTTAGTATAAATAATAAGTGAAGGGGGCAGCCAGATTATTGCTCTCTTTTCTTTCAACTTCTCTTCTTCTCTTCTTCTCCTTCTCTCTTCCTTCTCTCTTCAAGAAACTACTTTCTTTCATATTTTTTAATTCAGCAGATTTCTATTGTTTTAATTGGATGGGCCCCCATGAACTTGAACTGGGAACTTTTTTTTACTTTGGATGCTTGGACATCTATTGTGCTTACTTTATGAACCTTGGCTTTGATAAATCGAGTATATATTATTTTATTATAATGGTTATGTTTTGAACATATGCATTTGAAGCTTGTTAGATTGGTTTTAATTGATAGTATTTGAACAATAGGTACATACCAAAAAATCAAACATGTTGACACAAAGGATGAGGAAATTTTGTTA
Organism: Nelumbo nucifera; assembly: GCF_000365185.1. The sequence goes on from NW_010729090.1 coordinate 5,210,045, forward strand.
TTCTCGTCCTATATTGGTATATGAAAAGAACATGGTGGAGGCGCATACAGAGGATGCCACATAACCAATCGTCATTATTTGGCCATGCCTATACCCCATGAGCTATTACAAGGAAGTGACCGGAAAGCCATCAATTTGATGAGAATGTTGGTTGAGGCATATATTAGGATTTGTTGCCATTTTCATCGCCGAGGATGGCTAAAGGATAGCTGTTATATATCAGTGGAAGAGAAGACAGAAATGTTTCTTTTGAGCATAAGCCATAACGAAAGATTCTCTGTTCTGACGAGAAGGTTTCAGCATGCATCCCAGACTGCGCATGCATACTTCCATCAAGTATTACAAGCCATGATGGAGTTTGCAAAGGAATTGATTCAACCTACCACATTTGACCCAAATCCAAACAACCCGGGATACCATAGGAGACTTTAACAGATATTCAAGGTAACTAGCCATTTAATATATAAAAAAATTCCCAAACTGGTAAACTGCATGCATTGATACTAGATTGTTTAATAATATTGAAGGGTGGTGTTGGTGCTTTGGATGGAACTCTTGTCCATGCAATAGTCCCACCAGAGAGGCAATTAGCATATCGAGGATGAGGAGGGAAGGCGTGCTACCAAAATGTGTTGGGTGTATGTAATTTCAATATGGTATCCCTGGTTGGGAAGGTACAGCACATGATGCTAGAGTGTTGTACGATGTTTCATGCAATCTTAACAACTTCCCATACCCCCTGCTAGTAAGGATTTGTTCACACCATTATGACTTTACAATATAGTTGGTTATGTTTTTTTTTTCTTCTAAGAGATGCATGATTGGCACAGATAAGTATTACCTCTATGATGTTGCATACATGCACACATGATACTTCATGGCACCTTACCTGAAAGTGAGATACCAAGCAAAAGACTTCAAATGTGCCTGTGCTCAGACCTTGAGATATCAATCATCATGGTTGATATGGTATCAGAGCTAGCAAGTGGGTTTATGGTGTCAATGCTACTAAGGAGTAGTAAAATCCCAAGCAGCTAACTGTATCAAATCTTGAGTATTCCTATATTTAAGTCATCATCACAAACATAAAAATGTGAATCCCTCAGCTCTTTATTAAGATACATATTGGCTTTTGGGGTCCTCAGCTCTTTATGTTTTATTAAATAGTACACATTCAGAAAAGAGCTATGGGAATATCAAAAAAGAAAAGTAATATACGAAAACTATATCCAAGATATAAAATTAGCTTAGTAGAGTGGTGAACAGGATTAATGCAGCCAATTCCATATAGATGGGTTAAGGTTTAGTTGAGCTGACCATATAACCATTAACTATCTTGAACAGTAAGTGTAACAAAAGGTGTCAATATGGATCACAGGAGTAGGTGACAGATCCATGGATTGGCGTGATTTGGGGAGACTAGGTCAAACTATTCTGGGAACACGTGATAACAATCTATAATGGATGTAACCAACACTTGCAAGTTGCAACACAAGATGGATACCAAAATCCAGTCCAACTTGTCTGAAGACATTATGCAGTTGCAATCCATTGCAATCAACAATCAAGGGGTAACAAAAAACATTTCAGGGATGGCATAATTTACAAATTTGCTAAAAACTTACACGTAAAGCCATCTTCTTTAGTTTGTTCATTGCAGAAAATTGTTTTAAGCGTGATAAAACTGCAGAATCCAGAGGTTTGTCTGGTGCAACTGTGTCATCAACAATCCAAGGATGACCTGTTACAGAAAGCCGCCTCAATTATGGAAGATATATAAAGACCCTTAACCATTATGATCCATGGATAACTTTACAAAATCTGAACTTTGTCTAGCTTTCCATTGCAAATAACTTACACAAAACTTCATGGGCAGATAGTCTTTTCTTTGGATTCCTCTCAAGCATTTTCCGGATCAGATCTTTAGCACTTTCTGAAATGCTAGGCCAGGGTTCAGATTCAAAATCCAGTTTTCCTTGTAAAATCTGCCTGAAGATCCCTGGCTCAGTTTCTGGAAGAAAACAGATTCAAATGCATGAAAATACATGGTAGAGATAGAAACAATGATATTTTTAATATTAGATCTGCATTTCAGAGAAATTAAGTGTATAAACTCATTGATATCAGTACCTGCCCAAAAAGGTGGAACACCACTTAATAAGATGTACAAAATAACTCCAGCACTCCAGACATCTGATTCAGGTCCATACTGTTTGCGCAATACCTCAGGTGCAACATAATAAGGACTTCCAACAACATCAGAAAAAGTATCCCCTAAAAAGAAAGACAAAGAGATGAACAATTAAATATCTGATAAAGCACCATTCACAATAAAAAGAAAAAACACAAAGTACCATGGAATGCAAATCAGTTAGACCTCCCCCAGAAGATCAAGGAGTACAAAAGCATGAAAACTGGTTGATTGTAGCAGTGGAAAGATCATAAAGGACGCCAATCAGATCAAAGCTTTCCAATCAATGGTCACACAGAAGAAATACAGAAAGTAAGATTTTTTTTTTTTTGATGAATACAGAAAGGAAGAAATTGACTTGAGATCCTACATTGGTAATAAATTAATCCATCACATTGTTCAGTATAGATGTGCAAACATAGAATATTATCAATATGATTTCACAGCTATACCTTTAGGATTGTATGTTTGTCCATTTATCTTGATTGTAGCCTAGATATTTTATTTGTTCTGGCCATGTTCATTTCATGGTGAACCATGGATGATGGGACCCTTGGATGCACACTGCATGAACTACAATTTCACTCCTGTATGATCCTTGGGGTCTTACTAATGTTCATTATTAAATAAAGTATTTTACCATATTGTAACAAGTCTATTTCACAATATCAAGTTATCAAGGGTAATATTGCAACTTCTGCATTCTAACAATACTACATTTTTTTATTGCCCAAACTCTCTCTTCTTTCAACCTCTCTCCTTTCTCTTCTCAAAGATTTTACTTTTGTTCTTCTTCCACCTTTCTACTTTTCTCAACCAATGAATAGAGCTATAGATTGAGGAAATTTAAAATGTCAAAATAAATAGAGTTCTAGGTTGAGGAAATTCAAAATGTCCCCAAAGGAAAAGCTGATTAATGTGATATTTGCCTGAGAAATCAAAACCAAGAAAATAATCTCACGGATTATTTAATTATTAGCTTGTTGAAAATAAGTAGCATGTGGCTTCTTTCTGTTTCAAAGAAAAGGAAATAGAAGGAATGAAAACCTACGTTGCATGGACACTTCAAATTGAGTGCACATCTATGTTTGAAACTTGAAACTTTAACTGTAAATTACGTTTCAGACTTGTTGGACAAGATGTGTCCTTGCTGTGTCCATGTAACATAGCTGAAAACCAAAGGAGCCAAGGATGAAAATGTAAAAGTGTATTTTTCTTTTTTTTATCTATGATTAATAACAAAGGCTGGAAAAGTTTTACATGCATCAACACTAATGATCAAAATGGTAAGTTAATTAGAATTTTGTCAAAAGATGCCTGACCAACAACAAAGAAAATACATAGAAAAACTAAAGCCACCTCATTGAGAATGGGATGAGCCAAGACAAAGTTTTTCAGGGGGGAGTAGCAGAAGGCATCAAATTCAAAGAAAATATTTAACTGAGAATGTATCCATAAGGTGAACTTTAAAGCAAATTTTCCTCTTCATACAAGAAAAAATACCAACCAAATATACAACCTCCTAGTCATTGAAGCTGTTTGAAGCTGTTTCCAAGTTTTAGAGAAAGCATCACACTTCCATCTCCGTCCATAAGGTACAGCTAAAAAAACAAAACTTAGAAGACTCTCCCCACCCCCAAGTCACCTCAGGTAATACACCTAGAACTGAATGTGCTGATAAAAACAAACAAAGCCATTCATAATATGCTTCTAAAATCTCAATGGTCAACCCACAGTTTGACTCTATCTCTCTGTTATACCGTCCATTGCTGATACCAGTTGCAGCAATCACATGCTGCTGAAAACTTCAAGATTCTTGATTTAATGCCAAAGCGTCTTCCATAAAAAGACCTCCATTCAGGAGTCTTAGGAGGATTGAAACACCACTCTTCTAATGCAGACAACCCACTACAACCTAATTTAGAATGGTAAGGCATGTCTCCCTGATTCAATGCATTATTCCAAAATAGCTAGGAAGGAATAGTGCCGACTTCTTGTAATAGGCCAGTATGGATTAATTCTGTGACTTTTACGATCTAGTTCTTTCTCTTGAAATAATTCCTTTTCTTATTGGAAACAGTTTTCTTGAAATAATTCTTAGATCAAGATCTGTTTAGAAAACTCCTCAAACCCAATGAATCCACTTTTATCTAACACTCAAAATTTGGTGGTGCACTGGAAGGAATGAAGCAATTGGTATTAATCAACTATTCTTTACATTTAGAATGGAGGGGCTTCAATGACCAGATGTTGGTGTTAAATTTTAAAGAAATTCTTGTAGCACATAATTACTCAAAGAGCAAAGAGCAAAGAAACCCTTTGATTTTTACCTAAAGAAATAAACAAGCAAAACAAATCAATATGTGCAACAAAACCACATAAAGAAATTTCTAGTTTTCTTTAACATAACTTTACAAACTTCATAGAAATGAGAAATACAATCAGAAAACTTAAAATGTTATCTCTCTTTACAAATATGATAATTGATACAAATACTTGGCAAATTCTTCCCATTCCTTCTCCTCATACAAAAGACTGTACTTAGCCAATTTAAGTAACCCGGATGTAAACAGTGTGATTCTTCTGGATCTTAGGGCCCGTTTGTTTCCTCTTAACTCTTATCTCTTAAGAGGGATCTTTTAACTTTAAGAGAAAAATGGTTGTTCGTTTCTTCTTATCTCTTCTCTCTTAAAGTGCAATCATACAACTTTTTGTTTTCCAATGATACCCCCAAAAAGACAAACAAAAACTCTCATATATGGGGTCAAAATGGATATTTGATAATTTTCAGAATTCAGAATTCAGAACAACATTCTCTGCATTCAGAGTTCAGAGGAAAGAAAAGTTCACCAATACCAATATACCTCTTAATGTAATTATTGTACTTTCAGATGTCAGATTTCAGAGCAAACGAACAGGCCCTTATATTCAAAAGAAACTGTGGTCCATTGGATTAAACAATCAGATTATGAATAATTTTTATCTCTTCTTTTAGTCTTCTGGTTTGCACTTGTAGAAAGCTATAGTCAGCCAAGTTAAAGAATAAAACCGTAGATAGGTTGATCCCCATATATTTTTTAAAGTAACAGTCTTCAATAGAGGATCCATAATCAGCCAAGTAAAAGCACTCAATTGCAGATGGCTTATTTCCCTCTGCATTTGCATTTTTTCTTTTACAAGTGAGATTTAAAACCGAATGAAAGAGAGGAGGAGAATACAATAAGAAGACTGTAATATAAAAGACAAGACATATTCGAAGAGGATACTTGAAGAGAAACCTTATACTAGCATACATTTTGGCTCCATTTGGGAAGAGTACAAATAGAGTGCAAATACAAATATGTAGAGTGCATTCTGGTCCATGCAAATGTAAAGTTGGTTTAGTTTTGCATTAATAAATATACTTTCTTGACAAACGATTTTTAGTTGTGATAGGTACAAACACGGATCCTGAGATCGAAATATACCTTTTTAACATTGGTCAACTTTGAGTGCAAAGTTCACTTCCATTTTTTGGATGCAAACATGTCTTGAAATCTGCATTTACTGTAATTTTTAACATGCACTCTTACCAAACACTAGCAAAACTGAACCAGACTGCAAATACGCACTGAATTGGCATTTGCACTCTTCCCAAATGGAGCCTTATGTAGGTAGAATGATAGTTCTTTTCTCTTTTCTTGTTAAAGAATCCCTAAAATAGATATCTTAGGTGTCTTTATCTTCCTCCCGTTTCTTCATCTTTGCTTCCTTTGTACAAGCCTTTTTTTTTTCACTCTTCATTCTTATTTTTTCTTTCTCTCTTCATTCTTTAGAGATTGAACTCTTTAATTCTCTCAAAGTTCTTTGGGTTACACGGAAATCTTTCTCCAGAAGGAGGGGTGTAGCCTCCCTCTAAGGAGATTAAATGACCAGTTGGGAGGACTTTCATGCAGTGGCTTCTTGCGTTGCAAGGCAGGCCCTACACAGAAAGCCTAGAAGCTATGTTTGGTGAAAACTCCAGAAAGTCAAAATAAGTGGCTTAGTCAACGAAGCTAGTTTTACATGCTTCTTCAAAGTGGCTCAGTCAATGCATCTCAATCAAAGCTGAAGCCCTCTCATTAGCCTCCTTTCAAAGACATGATCCAACCTACTTAATTGGGTTTTAAACAGGCTGCAAGTTAGTTATGATAAAAAAAACCAGGCTGTAAGTTATTGGATTGCATTAAGCCCATTCTTTTTCTTAAAGAAAAGTTAAAACACATCTAGATGTATTTTATTGTAAATTCTTTTTTCGAGACCAGACCATCTCAAGCCTTGAATTCAAGAAGACACTCTATTTGAAGGGAAACGGCTTGTTGTTTATATTTTCAAAACCTTTTAGAAATTGTCTTTCTTGGGGTTGTTTGTTCAAAAACTCAGGCATCAGGTTGCCTCAGGGTCTCCAGCAGTCCCAAATTTCAATATTAATCATCATCATCATCAAAGCTAAGCCTTGTTCCAACCATATGTGGTTTTTTTTTTTATCAATTCCAACCACATGTGGTTAGCTACATGAAATCCTGCTTGCCATTCCATTCTGTTTTAGTCCCAAACTCCAGTATTAATATGATCTAATAATATTGCGTTTAGAAATTAGAATACCTAAGACTGAATTAAAGAGAGATAATGAGTGGTTTAGGATGCTGCAAGAAGAAGCATGGATTCAAAATAAATTTTATTTTTCATGTGAAAACAGGACTCTTTTTCTTATTGTAATAGAAAGTAACTGCTGCAAAGGGGAATTAGATATGAAAGATTGGAATTTTTTGAAGCACCCAGCCACCTTAGGACAAGTAAATCAGCTCAGCTTCTTGGAGAAACAAGTTTGCCTACATTGAGGCAATGATTTCTGGTATATACACCTCCATTAAAAGGAGGCTCTGATTTTCCACAGAGAAGCCCCCCCCCCCTCCCACCAAGTGTGATAGCAGGTAGTATCAGCTACTTCCAAAAGAAAGAAAATAAGTGAATTTTTCCTTTTTTCTTGTTTGAAACTAAGGGACAGGCCTGGAACTCCAAACCTTTGATGGACATCCAAACTTGTTGAACAAACAAGAGAAATTTTTTTATGAATAATAAAACTCCCTAAAATAAATTACTCATCCCTCTAACAGTTAATGACAACCAATTACATAAGATGCACTTATTACTTACCCCATTTTTATAGACTGGATAGAAAAACTCATGAAGTGATTTAAATGGTTAGCCAACCAACATTCCTAATTTTCACTCAATATGAAAACAATGAATACTTCAATACTAGCAGAGATGATACTAAAAAAACACATTTATTTTGGTAAGGTCAGGATACATGAGAAATAGATTTAATACTAGTGTGGCCGAAAACCTCATAAATCATATAACCAGCTAACCACCCACCACACCCTGCAAATTCTGAAACTCAGCAAAACTGGAGAACTAGTGACTCCAGTTCCACAAGTTTCCAGATTTCACTTGACATCATTCTTAAAGCCAAAGGATACAACCAGAAACTTGCAAATTAGGGTGCCAATTCCCATTTATGATTTTGTTTCTGCCTCGTCTAGAAACTGCCTTAATGAAACAACCAAGAGATACCTAACATATTTAGGGAACTAAACAAGGCAAATAACGTAAACATGGTGTACTCTTGAATTAAATCATTATCACCTCAAAAAGACTTATATTTTTGTTTCGGAGAACTCCTTGGACTTGGATATCAGATGCTTTTGAAAAAGGAAACTCATAAAGGTTTCAACATTAGAGTATGATATCTTTGTCATGTTCCAAGCTAAGGTCAATGGAAATATAAAGAGGAAAGAGATATGCAGGGAAATATATATGACAGCATCTGATGATATAAACGTAAGCAACAAGTCAACAACTTGAGTTAATAATAACAATCTTAAAATGTCAGACTAATAGAACCCATCATTTTCACCAAAACACCCATTTTGAGTTTGGTATTTTAAAAAGTTTCGGGCATTGAGTCCCACTGGATCTATATAACCAACTCCCTCCACCCCAACAACCATGAAAAAGAGAAACAAATGAATGCTCCAACCTTGAGTTGGTAGAAAATCCATTGCTTTCGTTCTCATTGTAGCTTTTCTTTTTCACCTTCTTTGTTTCATAAAATCCAAACTTATAACAACTAAATATGTGATACAAGGCTCATGTCTAATACCCTTGGATCTCAACAAGAAAAGAGATCTGAGTACCCAAAAAGTCACCTTAGAAGAAATTGGATGAGGGCTGTAAGGCTCTATCATCCTGAAAATTTCTTTAGGTTATTGATGACACCAAAAAAGAACTTTGATATTCCTCTAATACCATATGGTAAAACTTGTGTATCAGAATTTTCAAGGAGGAACACTTTCATGCAAAGACATAATTGAGCTATTGCAACATGCTTTAATTCTATTAATTCAAATCTCCAAAGAAGAGATTCATTTACCACAGGACAATGGTGAAATCAGCAACCCTTTTTTGATGAGATAGAACAGGCTACATTCCTGCCTCTTATTAATCTCGTCTACAATGTCTCAATAGCATAAGATTGGCGCATGGCTATCAGAGACCACATTTTCAATAAGAATGAGCCTGAAGGCCTTCAATGTTTCCTACTGCAGATGCTTAGTAGTGGTCATTGGTGAGGTTATCTTTTCAACACTTCTCTTCCCTACTACAACTCATCACTTCCGTGGAAACAAAACACATTTAATATCATCCACATGGTGACCCATATTACTATAAAAAAATGTACCATATCATGCAGTAATGCCATGTAAAAAAAATAAAAAATGTTTTCCCTTTAGGCCTTTTCCTGTCTAAAGTCTATGATAAAGGCCGTTCACGCCATGGAAAAAGGAATTTGTCCATTGGACATTTCACCGGAGTCCAGAATTTGACCAAATAATAGTTGTTTGTTCCGTGCATGTATTCCTGTCCATCCATAGAGACATCTGAATCTCCTGAAACTCTTTTCTTTTCTGTTTTTTTTCCTGTCATGTCATTATCCCCACATATTTAGAAAATAAGTTGTTTCTATTTGTTAGTGGAAGCTTAAGGAAGACCCTATCACGTGGGTGGACTCTCGTTTATTGTATCCTTCCGGTTTCTCTGTTAGAATGCCATCTTCGATTTCGATGATGATGATAATATATACATTTCTGACAGCATAAAGCAATCTTTTTGTTCAAAATATAACCAATTCACTAGTGCACACAACTTAAGCATCTTTTATTTATGTTTTTCCACAATCAAATATATAGGAATCCACACCACGCGCAACGACAAGACGATCTATTTCTATAATATCAGCTCTGGCTAAAAGACTAATCAACACAAGACTCCCGATGACCAAACTTCAAACCCATCGCCCAATAAACAGTCATTTTCATTCAAAGAATCAAGTAAAAAACGTGAATGCAAAAATCGAAGAATTTGGAAGGAACCCATCAACCAACCTGGCTTATAGAAGACAGACAATCCAAAATCGGTGGCCTTGAGTGCGGCATCCTCGTCAGTGCTAACGAACAAGAAATTCTCAGGCTTGAGGTCCCTATGCATGACCCCAAGGGAGTGGCATGCCTCCACAACCCCAACAATAGTCTTGATCAGCTTCGCAGCCTCCCTCTCACTGTAATGCCCCTTCTTGATAATCCGGTCAAAGAGCTCGCCGCCGGCGCAAAGCTCCATGACCAGATGAACAAACACGGGATCCTCATAGGCCCCTCTAATCCTGACCACATTAGGGTGCTCAGACAAGTGATGCATTATCTGAATCTCCCTCCAGACATCCTCATAGTCCTCCCTGCACAAGAGCTTCCTCTTGGGGATAGATTTGCAGGCATATTCACGGCCCGTGGACTTCTCTTTGCAGAGGTACGTGGTGCCAAACTGGCCTTGACCAAGCTTTTTGCCGATCAGATAGTTCTCCCTGAGGCCCTGGGTCTTGTAGGGGAGGACTGCGGCTGGCCGTGAAACCGAAGCTGAGGAAGATTTCTTCATGGGTGTATCTTAGATTGCAAGATTTGATCACCGGCTCCCTCCCTCCCTCTCCGAAAGAGTCCCTGGGTTTTTCAGAGCAAGAAGGGCGTCTCTCTCACTTTTTAGGTGAGACAGAATATTTGGCATTTTGGGTGATGGGAGAAATTTTGTCAGTTGAGTGGGTCGTGAGTCGGGGGTCTCAGAACTGTTGAGTGTTGGCCGAGTCAGGTCTTCTCTGGCATGCTCCACGGGTTGGAAAGGTTGAAAAGGTGAAGATGCAGTGAAGGTTCCGCTTTGACATGTGAAGGGGGGTTGATTCTGATTTTGGTTCCTGATATGGGTCCAAGGAATTAAAATCGTCTGATTGGAATCAACTTTCACTGTATGGGTAAAAGTATCATCCGACAATCTGACACAGAGAATTGTTTAAAGTCGTCTCCTTACGTGGCTGGCACGTTATTGAATGACCTTAGCACTCATACCAGCGACCCTGTATATATCATCATCTCCAAACTGCAATCCATTCATTTCGATACTAATAATGTATCAACCCGTACCTAGTACGACACAATTATTATTGATAAATGCCCCACCCTAATCCCAGTTTGGATCCCGTAGGCACAACTTTGTAAGCACATTTAATAAGCACCCTAAGTCCTTAATACCACTTTTGATACTTGTCAAAATATTTATCAAGTGTTCATTTAATATGTTTATTTATGTTGTGCCTAATAGATCTGGTCCCCCCTAAAATACAAATACTCCTTTGTGTATTAAAATCAATTCTAAACAGGTACCTACCCTAATCATACAATGCAAATAAAAATTCTTAGGGTGTATTTTCACGTATTTTTTGAATGTCCACACCAATGTTTTAAAAACTGATCTAGAATCGAAACCGCTTTGACCATAGATTTTCAGGTCATCCATTGACCATCCAATTTGAAGGGATGGCTTGTTTAAATTTAAAAAATAAAAAATAATAAAAATAAATAAACAATCAAAAAATATTGTCTTAATTGAATAAATTGACGGTTTAACTACTCAAGTCAATAAATCATTAACCAAATCAACAGTTTCTTACCAAAAGACAAATTAAGACCTAAGGGCGGTTATCTAAATGGTTTTCTTGCCAAATAGTCCAACCATCCAAATTAATAACGGTTCAAAAACATTAGGCAACACCCATGACATATTCTTCGTATCCTCTATACTTTATAGTTTATACCCTTGGGCCTTGGCTTCCGTATAGATATAAAGGTTAAATTTTTCTTATAAAATGTTTAAATATTTAATTTACATTTTTATCCTTTACTTGTAAATGGTGACATAACATGTGCACTTCTAATAGTCTATATGATAAATTTAAGAAATTCAATTTTATTTGTTAATATTTGCATTTTAATAATTTTTTATATGTATTTTAATAAAAATCAATTAAAATTGATTTTACTAAAAAAATAAAAGTGTTCTTCATGTTATTAACATGGGTTCCACGTGATGCTGATTATTCCAACTTTTTTTGGTAGAAATATGCACTTTTTTCTTTTTTGAAAAGATGGGTAGGCACGTGGCTATTGGCTAAGGCCTTGTTTGATTGCATTAAATCGATGACTCTAATACTAAAAGAAAGTCAATACTTTGTTAATTATTTTTATAAGTATACATTAGTGATGAATCTTTGTTGATTATGAAATCTAATGCCTGTCAAATCTGAATGGTGGGTTCTCAAAAAATGATAATTAAACTATACTAATAATTAATTATACTACTATGCATATAATAGTTAATTGATAATTAATTAAACTATACTATGCATATGCCTGTCAATTAATCATCACTAAATAGTTACTAAGTTGCTAAATACTTAATAAACAATTAAAAATTCAAAAGATAAGTAATTAATAAAAATGATTGAATAATTGAACATTTAATAAATAGTTAATTGATAGTTAAACATTGTTTTTTTCGGTATTGTTGTTATTTATTTATTATGAACAATTTATTAGAACTTGTATTCCACAAGATCAACCAAAACAATTAAATTACCTTAGCAGAATACGAATATACATGTAAACAATAGAAGGGTGAAAGGGGAAGTAACTGAAAATGTTTGAAGTAATAATGGCATATCCTTACTAATCAATCTTATTAGTTATAGTTGAATGCTCTTAGTACTGAAAATTTAAGCATTAATTAAAGATAAGAGGTATTAATAAGAAACCAATAGGCTCTAACACTTGATCAAATATAATCTATACCATTTATTTTTTGCTACGTACCTTTGGATATATGTTTCAAAATCCAAATTAGGTTAGATGGTTGGACCAAACTCAAACAGAATCACGGTTTTTTAAAAATAAATTGGTGAACAATGAATACAAAAGTATTCAAAGAAAAACTAAATAAAAAAAAAATGTCATTGAAATGGAACAGTGATGGTAGAGAAGCAGACTAAATTAACCAAAACCAATTGGAACTAAGGCTATGTTTAGTTGCAGTGCAAATGAATTTGCACTTGTGTGAAACTATGGGAGTGCAAATGATTTGGTTGCAAGTTTTGATTTATTTTTGTATTAAAATTTACCTTACTTTGTTTGGTTGCATTAAAAATGAAGTAAAATAAGATATAAAGTAGAATAAAGTAAAATCCAAAACAAAATTAAACCAAATTTTGCATTTTTTTTTCATTTGCACTCCCATACATTTGTTCTAGTCCAAATAAAATTGCTCTGCAACCAAACACAGCCTAAGGTTATAATTTGGATCAAGTTAGATTCACATTTGTTGAATTTTGAATGGACGCAAACCCTGACCTAAGAAGCCTATGTAGTTGAAGGTCTTTAATTTGGGCAATTCAATTTGCACCCTAGGCTCTGTTTGCGTATTTGTACCCTAGAGTGTAAAATACAAGGTTTTACACTCTACATATTTGCATTTGTACTCCTTCCAAATTGAGCCTTAGGTTGTGTTTGGTTGCAGTGCAAATTTATTTGCACTAATACAAATGCATGGGAGTGCAAATGTAAAAAAATGCAAATTCTTGTTTAATTTTGTTTTGGATTTTACTTTATTCTGCTTCATGTCTTAATTTACTTCACTTTTACTGCAATCAAGCAAAATAAGTTAAAATTTGAAACTAAAATAGGTTAGAACTTACACTTAAATCATTTGCATTGCCATGGTTTTGCATCAATACAAATTTATTTGCATTGCAACCAAACACAGCCTTAGGCTCAGTTTGGAAAGAATACAAATACAAATATGTACTGTGCAAATACATACAAAATATAAGGTTTTACACTTATAAATTTATATTTCTCTTTGCTGGTTCATTTGTCATGGTATTAGAGCCTTGACGCCCAACCCTATATTATTTCTAACTATACAAGTTCAATGATCGACAGTTATTGATGTTGATTGCTTCTGGTCAAGACTGATACCACCATTGTCAAGATTTCTTGATGCCTGATTTCTATTCTTGTTACAATAGAAACAATTCTTGAGAGAGCTCATTATTGAAGACTACTCTATTTCTTGGCAGAATTTACAAAGTTTCTTGATAAAACTCATTGTTATACAGTTTTATTAATGGTTGGAGATCTTGATCTAACCTCACCTTATTACTTTCATCCCTCGGATAATCCTAGGGCTATATTGGTGTCCTCTCCCCTCACCAGGCCAATATTGGTGCCTCCATCACCATGCCAAAGCTAACCTTCCCAATATATGTGCTAACCCAACATTTAAATGCCCCACATCAAGAACACATGGATGCTACCAAACGAGTCCTTCATTACATTAAGGGGGAGCCTGGACGTGGCATTTTCTGTTTTGCCTCCAATGATTTAGTTGTTCAGCCTTATTGTGATTTTGATTGAGCCACCTATGACCTACCCCCTAACTCGATGCTCTACCACTAAGTATTTGACCATACTTAAGCAATCTATACTTTCTTGGAAGACCAAGAAACAGGCCACTATATCACACTCCTTAGCTAAAGCAAAGTATCATGCCATGGCCATTGCTACCAAAGAACTTTTGTGGTTAAAGCGCGTGTTACATGATCTTGGCCTTTCTCTCTCTCAACCTATAAGCCATTTTGTGATAGCAAGGCTACCATTCATATTGCTACAAATCCAATATTCCATGAACAAACAAAACACATTGATATCAATTGTCATTTTGCTCGGGAGCATATATAATCTAAGGCTATACAACTCAGTCATCTTCCCACTCAATCAAAACTAGTTGACTTACTTACCAAAGCTTTGGGTTCAAAACAATTTATTTCCTTGCCACCCAACTTGAGGAGTGTAAGAGGTGAGGCAACACTTGAGTTTGTTAAAACTGTATAGATGACACATGTGGGCCAAATGGCTAAGGTGGTTATACATTTCTATATATATATGTATCGATGTATGAAATGAAATACAATTTCCATTCTTGCCATTTCTATTCACTGGTTCGTTTGTCAATAAGTGAAATAAAACTATATTAAAAGTCTAGCCAACTCTTTGGGGCAGCCCCACTAGTAAGACCCATCACCACATGTGAACACATAGTCTTAGACCTATTTTGTACAAAAAAATACACTTTAGAAAAAAAGTTTGAAATATATTCACAATTTTGTCTATCCATATCAAAATCTACCAACTAATGTCACAAAGATCTCTATTGCAACCATTCATGAGTAATTACTATTGGGAATTGAGGTCACAAAAAATTGGAGGCAAAGCTCTAAAGTGTGCCTAAAGGCACTTTCTTTAGAACATTAAATGCCACTACTTAATTTTACTGAGTTTGTTGTTGGGGTATAGGCAAATTTGTTCCCAGGATACAACAGAGCCTTGAGAACGTTATCTACAACCAGTAAAGTAGAAAAGTCTTTGAACAAACCTTCTGTCACACAATAGCAGATCGAACTGTGAGAAACAAGAGTCATTTTCGAAAACTTGTATTCACTTGCTTGATTCATGCTCCTTATATAATTTCCGAAGAGTCATGGAGAAGAGGAAGGTGCTGGTTTAGAAAAGCCTTTTTGAACAATCACAATTTCAAACCTTGTGACTATTAAAAGTTAGTTAACAATTAATGTTTGTTAACTTTTGAATGGTGCCTCTTGATTACACCCGATCAAAATTGTATCATTGAAACATCAAGGGTTATGATTCGGCCTTGCACCAAAAGTCAATATGCCTTATGTCCATGCGGGTGCGAGCAAAGTGTGCCTCTAAAGCACCTTATTGCGTCGCACACACGTGTGTGCGTGCATTGCACGGTAACAAGCCTCCATACTCTCTTCTTATAATTCTAAGGAGTGTAAACTAGCTCCTATTTAAAAACTCAAAACAAGTTTAGTAATTTTTAATGTGGGGCAAGTTGAAAACTATTTTTAGTATGACAAAAACTATATATGTGTATGTGTGTTTTTCTATGTAATTAACTAATCAAACCCCATTGGATTTAATTTCTAATGAGATTAAAATCTAATAATCCCCCACTTTGATTGATTAATTACATAGGTCTCTCTCAACCCAAACTACTATGACACAGTTATGCATATAAAAAAAGTGTTTTATAACTTAAACATTTAATTAATACAGATATCTCAGAGTCTTGTCAAAGTTATTGGTGGTAAGACTTTAAATCAATCTCAAGATAGCTCGAAGATAACCCATACACATAAAAATGTCCTATCTTTGCAAGAGTTTCAAATTTTTGCCCAGCGCTATTATGGCCATGGTTTTCTTTCCTAGTTTCATGAACAATCTCGAGAGCAAACCCAAACTATCATGAGAAGCAACACCAATTTTTATGTTCACATAGGTGAAGTTCCACCATGTGTTCCATTACTTAATACATTTCAAAATTTCATTAAGAGTTTAACTCAACCCCTCGTCGTAATGGACAACCTTGTTTATGTTGTGATGGAAAATTTTTCAATATTAATACTAACAATCACATTACAATAACTTATATTGTTACCATTTTTGGTTACTAAGTAAAGAGTTTTAATCTCATCTTTTTAGTTGTTGTTCTTACCAATTCTCTAAGCAAACTTTTGGTAAGAGGATCAATCAAGTTTTTACTTGACTTTACATAAGTTATACTAATGACTTTATATTGAATCAGTTACCTAAAAAATTAATGTCTCAGACTTATATGTCTGGACTTACAATTGTAGGTACCACTATAGGCTCTCAACAGAGTTGCTTCACTATTATAGTAGACGAAAATTAAAGGCATAGGATTGGGTTAAAGTTTTATATCCAATAATAAATTCCTAATCCATTCAACCTCTTTTCCAACAGCCGTCAAGACTATGAATTCAGATTCCACGGTCAAGTGAGATATATAAGTTTGTCTCTTGGATTCCCAAGAGATTGCACCCCCACCAAGGACGAAAATCCATCTAGAAGTGGACTTGTTATCTCCATTATCAATAATCCAATTCGTATCAGTGTATACTTCTAATGCAACTAGATAATTGCAGTATAATAAGCCAAATTACAAGGTCCTTTTGAGGTATCCAAGAACTTTCCTAATTGCCTTCCAATGCTCTACACCAGGATTACTTGTAAACCGACTAAGTTTACTTACTACATATGCGATATCGTCTACTATAAAGCATAACATACATCAGACTTTCTACTACACTAGCATACTCAAGTTGTGCAATTACTTTACCAGAATTTTCTACTAGCTTTATATTAAGGTAGTTACACATTTCTATATATATGTATCGATGTATGAAATGAAATACAATTTTCATGCTTTCCATTTCTATTCACTGGTTCGTTTGTCAATAAGTGAAATATAACTATACTAAAGTCTAGCCAACTTGTTGGGGCAGCCCCACCAATAAGACCCATCACCACATGTGAACACATAGTCTTAGACGTATTTTTGTACAAAACAAAATACACTTTAGAAAAAAAATTTGAAATATATTCACAATTTTGTCTATCCAGATCAAAAGCTATCAACTAATGCCACAAAGATCTCCATTGCAACTATTAATGAGTAATTAGTGTTGGGAATTGAGGTCACAAAAACTTGGAGGAGAAGTTCTGAGGCGTGTCTAAAGATATTGTCTTTAGAACGTTATTTGCCCCTACTCAATTTTATTGACTTTGTTGTTGGGTTATATGCAAATTCGTTCCCAATATACAATAGAGCCTTGGGAATGTTATGTATAACCAGCAAAGTAGAAGTCTTTGAAGAAACCTTCTATGAGATAGTAGCAGATCGAACTGATGAGGGACAAGAGTGATTTTCAAAATCTTGTATTCACTTGCTTGATTCATGCTCCTTAATAATTTCTAAAGAGCCATGGAGAAGAGGAAGGTATTGGTTCAGAAAAGCCTTTTTGAACAATCGCAATTTCAAACATTATGACTGTTAAAAGTTAGTTAATAGTTAATGACTGTTAATTTTTGAATGGTGCCTCTTGATCACACCCGATCATATTGTAATTGTTGAAACATCAATGGTCATGATTCAGCCTTGCACCAAAAGCCAATGCGCCTTATGCTCATGCGGGTGCGAGCAAAGTATGTCTCTAAAGCGCCTCATTGTGGTGCACACACGCCCACGTGGTAGCGAGCCTCCATATTATCTTTTTATAATTCTAAGGAGTGTAAACAAGTTCTTATTTAAAAAACTCAAAGCAAGTTTAGTAATTTTTAATGTGTGACAAAGTGAAAATTGGTTTTAATATAAGAAAAACTATATATGTGCAAGTGTGTTTTTCCATGTAATTAACCAATCAAACCCCATTGGATTTAATGTCTAATAAGATAAAAATCCAATAATTTGGAATCAGAAATTATGGTGACTGTCAACCAAGCTTGGGCTTTCACAAAATTTAGAGCTTCCCAAACCGCCATACATTCTACTTTGAATGGGTCCAAAATAGGGTTTAAACTTCTATCTGTAATTAAAAATTTAAAATCATGAAAAAAAGCATAGAATCCAAATGTAGCAACAGAATTTCTATCCCTAGTGCCATCACAGATAAGAAGCACATTATTAGTAAGACTATGAATACCAAATCTTTTCAGGCTAGGGCCCAACTTAGGTTCAATTTTAAGGTTCAAAGTTGAGTCCCCATTCGATTTGGAGAGACCCTCACCCAACAACCATAGAGTGGGACATTTAGTTCTAAACAAAATCAATGTTTTAGAAAAGGTAACTTCCCATAAGTTTTATGACAATCCTATAAATCTCCCATGTGTTTTTGAAGCAACCCCTCCCTTCCCACATGCAAATACTTCACTTTCCCTAACGTTTAAGCAATAGAGATGTTGAAGTTACTAAAATGCCCTTGTTATTGTTAAGGCATTATTGTATACAATTTAAAACTCCAAATTTACCCTATGCTACTTTACTATGCCTAACAACTTCCAAAAGGGAATTCCTTTGTACTATTTTCAAACATAATAAGGTAAAAAGGAAAAAATGAAATAAAGAGAATTGAACATGTTCTTTTTAGGGTATTTTAGTGCATGTACATCTGAACAAAGTTGAACAAGGGTAAATCTGATATTTAAAAAAATAATGTATCACATCAGCATTTTCCATCTAGAAAGCTAAACAAAAGGAAGGTATTTGTACATTTTTTCAAAACCATATGGAGAGTTTTTGTTAGAATCAAAACACAAACGAGGTTTTTAGGATTGCTACTAAACCCAAGGGAGGGTTATAATTGTTCCCTTTAGAAAAATTAAGCCAAAGATTGACCCTTTAGTGGCTGCTTGAACAGTTAGCCCATGATGTCATGATTCGTGAATAAATATTAAAAATAGTAAAATACAATAAAATATGCACAAAATAATACATTTACAGATACTTATATCAATAAAGATTAAAAGAATTTAAACCTAAAATTATCAAAGAAAATACTATAATTTGTACCCTTTTAATCCAGTTGATGGTTCAACTGTTAGTCACCAGGTCTCTAACTCATGGTTTTAAAAAAAATTGGAACGGTCTGACCGGTTTAACTGTTAGTCACCAGGTCGGTTGGAACGGTCCGACCATTCGACCCGAACGGCCAGCTCATTTTGACAAAAAAATAAAAAATTTAAAAAATTGGAAAATAGTCAAAACCGTTCGAACAATTCAAACGGTTAATCGGTCAATTCAGCAGTTTGCTGACCAAAATCAATGGTTTTGGAGAAAAACAGAACTGGTTAAATGATTTGTTCCCGGTTTTTCCAATCCGACCGTCCGGTCCGGTCCGGTTTTGAAAACAATGCTTTAACTCAATCAACAATTTAAATTTTTTTTTTTATTATTAAAAGCAGGTAAGGAGTTATTATTACCGGGTCAAATGGCTTGGGTAGCCGAATAAATGAGAACTTTGAATAAAAAAAGAGTATAACATTGAAGTCCCAGTTTGATGTAGCAGTCGATCTCAATCAATTTCCTGACCCAAGAGTGAATGAATTGGTCAAGATTTTCCACTCACAGCTAGTAGAAGGTTTCTATCGCAGTCTAAAGAGGAAAGCATCGCAAAGGAAGGCATGAGGAAGCTCCAAAAGAAAGGCGGTTAGAACCTATAGACCATAGAAAACCATTTTGATTACTGGGTCAAGGGTTGAGTGGTCAAACCATTTGGTTTGATTTATGGATTTTCTTTTTTTCTTTTTTGAAAGAGATTTCTGGATTGATCACTCAAATAAAACATACAAATTAATTTCTAAAGCTATCTTATATCAAAATAAGCTTAAAATAATAAATATTATATTAATACATACATATATATATATGTAGGTTCGACCAAGTCAACATTTCTGAAAGTAGGGCTACCAAAAAACTGCTTTTGCTGTCATTCTGAGTTTTGATGGTCCAATTATCCAGTTTGGTCCAAGTCTAACAACTGTAGGCCCAATTGGTGGGTTCAAATTTGAACCTAGACATCCTATCCGATTAGAGATTTGGGACCACTATGCAATGTCTCAAGGCTGTTTTTGGTAAAACTGGATCTGCTCCTCACACCTGGCGCCTCACAGGAGCCTCACACGCACATCCAATCATGCAATGGGAATATCTCCTATACTTATCAATTATTATTCATAAAAGATGTTCCCAATGTATGGTGGATGTGCCTGTAAGGCACCCATTTGTAAAGAGCAGATCCCGTCACGTTTTTGGTTTGATATAAGATAAGAGAGAAAAAGATTTGTTTTATTTTTTCTTTTTTTGCCAGAAAAACAGAAAGTTGATGGAAAATTCTTGACTATTTTATTTTGTCACACCAAACATAGTGCGTGAGTCTCGAATAAAATAAATGGCAACCAACGGATTTTAGTGCAACCTATTTTCTATGTTTTGTAAATGTAACCATAGATTTGGAATCAATAAAGTCAAAAAAGATGAAAGACTAGTTCATTGGGTCAATAAGTTGATAAATCCGAGTCTTATGAGACATGTAACATATGATAATGTTATAAACATTATTTTAAAGAAAATGATAAAACTAAAATACAAGTCAAAGTCAAAGAAAAGTTGAAAGGCTGACTTTGCAGCTAGAAATTAAATATATAATTTAGGCTGTGTTTGGTTTGAAAGAAAAGGTAGGGTTATGCAGGAAAACTTATCCAAATAAGCCTTTAAGGACTAAATGACAATATCAACTGTATTAGACTGTTTTTTTTTTCTATTTTTAGTATTTACTATTTAGTGTTAAAGGAACCATTGTTTCGTGTAATGGTAAAATCTTGAATTGGCAAGTATGATAATGCTGGTTGGAGTATGAGAGCCGCCACTTCCTATAAAAATGCCAAAAGTTAGGAAGTATCCAGGCTACCCATCCTAAGACGCCACGCTAGGTAGAGGTAGCCGGGATCAACATTGGGTAATGTGGAGGCAAAAGTAGGGGCGAACAAGAAAAACTAGAGTTAGGCACAATACGGGTCGTGCCAGGTTTGGGGTTTTAGGTCTATGGGTTGACATAGTACGATATGATTGAGTGGGCCATGCCACCTTGCATGTCGGTACGGCTTGTGGGCTCATAGTCGACTGAGTATGGTATGCCTGAGGAAACTATCTGTCGGGATGCCCCTCAACAATTATAAACAACTATATAGAGGGGTATTTATGCATTTTGGCTTTAGGTATGCCTGACAACAATTTTGGCTTTAGGGGAGTATGGTATGCCTGACAACAATTTCCCCTAAAAGCTATATAATAGCTAGTTTAGATAAAATAATAAATGGCTTTATAATGACCAAAATATCCCTCTTAGCAATTAAAAAAATTAGTTTTTAGGGTATTTTAGATAATTGAATTATTTTTAATTCCTATAAATATCCTTATCCTCTACTATTCTCATCACACCAATTCTTATACAATCTTATATTCTCTTTACTCTCCAATTCTCAATTTTATTTAAGTTTTAACAAGAGGAGGCTTGCTCAAATATCTCAAATTAACAATTTATGAGGTTTGGAGGTTTATCCAATTGAAATTAAGTTGAGATTCTGAACAGCTCTACGAAGAAAAGTGGCCTTTAGCCAAGGTTTTTGCAACAACGGACAAAAAACAGTTGCTAAAAAGACGTATATAACAAATGAATATTTTATCCGTAGCTGTTCTGGCTTTTTCCAACCCAGTAAGGGTTGCTGGGCCGTGGCTTGGCTTATACATCAATTTACCCCAACGGTTTTAAAATGGACTGTTGCAATATATATAAATTTGCATATGGGATTAGAAAACCGTGGCTAGATTGGAAATTTTGAATAGAAAAAAGAGGAAAAAAATGCCCGCATTCTTCATTCCTGCGTTCTAGAGTACTACTCTCATCTCTCTCTTCTTCCCATCGTTTTTCTCCTCTCATTCTCAGATATTCATCTCTTCTTTGTGTTCATTTTCCCCTTCTTCGGTTTCTTGCTCCCTCGGTGTACAAAGCATCTCGGATTTTTGGTCTGCTTAGCTCGTTGTAGAGAAGTAAGTTCATCTCCCACTATTTTCTTTTGCTTTTTTCTAAGAGAAAGTTGCTATTTCTTTACCTGTATTAAAAATATATATTTCTTTTGGTTTCTTCTGTCATGGGTGTCAAATATGGAACAAGAGCAACTGTTCTTCCAAATTGAGCCTTTAACTCTAATTGTTTTAATTCTATAAATAAATAAACCATGTGTGAAATAGGAGACTACTGGGTGTTTGGTGTGAGCATGGAGGTGAAAGGACTCTTAACCTACTTCTTTCCTCTATATAATATAGATATGGGTAGATCTAGGATACCGGAAAGATATGATAGTACTGAAAGAGCTTTGAGGAATCAAATCCCCAATACCACCTGGTTAATTATCATCTTTTTGATGACATGATTGATTGGTCATAAATTTTTCCGATATCATAGTTGAACCTTATATATATAAATATAAATAGAGTCCTTATAAACAAATTAAAAAAGTAGGAAAATTCTTGAGATGCTTCCATAAATCAAAGATGAAAAATGGAGGAAAAATACTTGAATTATATGAGGAAAAATCATGTCTAGTCCTGATCCAATTAAGTTGTATTTGGCACTACTGTTGTTATAACTTTTAAGATAAGTGCTTCTTTTTTAGAACTTTTTCAGGGACAATAATTAGAATTTTGGACCACTGCTTGGACATAATTTTTATAGAGAGGTGTGATAGGTTTGATGTGGACAGAAGGAGGAAACACATGGCCACTGGCTAGTCCAGAGGATCCCTTATTTAATGGCTAATCTGAGGTGGTGTTTGAAACCAATGCCATTCCTCAGAGGTGTTTTCTCAGAGAAAACGGTATTGCATAGGCGTGCCATTTTCTCAGAAAACGTTTTTTTTTTTTTTCAGGTTTTCTATTTGGTATCATTGCTGGTTGTAATAAAGCAAGATTCTTTCTTGATCTAGGATTGGTATGCACAGAAGTGAATCCAAAGGAGGGTTCCACAATCTCTGCTGCACACAAGCACACTAGACAAAGTTCAGAAAGAATGGATATTGAAAATAAAATTGATGCAAAACGTACAAAAAAGAAAGGGAAAGATACCATAAAGAAAGAAATCAAGGCAGCAATTGGTAATGCTCCTAAGGAATGTTTTTGATGTTTCAGGAACAGAAAACACCAGAGTATTCCCTTAGAACATCATTGAATACTGCCTAAGTTTCTCTAAATCTCTCTAGCAGAAGCTTTGTATATTTCTTTTGTTTCTCTAATCTGGGTCACTTTTTAAAGTTATTTTTAGATTATTAATTTATGGTACAATAATTATGTCTAATCATAGCTATTTTAAGAGTTGTTAGATTGTTTACAGAATATAGAGAAACAGAAGTTGCAATCATATCACTTTTCTCGTTGTCTAAGTTTAGAGTGTCAAAACTTATTATTTCAGTTGATTTTGATATTAAATGTGTATTTCAGTTATCTATCCAATAAGATCAAGATATTGGTATCCAATGAGATTTGAGAGGATCAAAGTCATTTTACTAATGGAGTGCTGATAATTGACAAGACTGCAACCTTTCTATTTTATTGTCCATTTTGGAGTTGCTTTTAGTTTTGGTTCATTTAATTTTGACAGATTGTTAGTTGGCATTGTAAAGCTATTTTAAGAGTTAAAGACCATGTTTATCTGTCCTTATAAATTATAAATAGGTTTAGTGGAGTTTTGGTTTGAACTGTTATTATGACCCCCCAAAAAATGATTAACCCTATTACAAATCAACCAATAACCAAAAACAACTTAATTGCAATTGGTTTAGGAATTTGAAGAAACTTGATTTCTTCCATGATTTATTTCCCTTTCTTCCTATCGGCATTATTCCCTCCCGCCCTCCATCCATACTGCATTTCACCTTTTGTTCCTCATTCTCTATATTTGCATATAATCGATCTGTTCTATCTCTCTAATTTCAGGCTTTGCTTTCTTCTCCCTTTTTTGATCAGTAAAGAAGAAAGTTTTATTAATTCAAAGAGAGGATTTTAGTAATGAGAGGAGCTTTTATTAAATCTAACCTCAAGTATTACAATAAGGTGCCTAGCTGTCCCAAATACATAAGATTTACATTTGCTTAATTTCTTATTGATAAAAATCTTAGTTTTAAATTATTATTAGCCTACTGAGTTTCACCTTTTATTCCTAATTCTCTATTTTCTGTTGCATATAAATTGGTCTGATATTTAAGAATGAAAAAGCAAGATGAAATCTTCAAACAGTTTAGACAAACTTCTCAGTGCTTGGTTGGGAACATATTTCCAGCTTGCTCTTAGAAGTAGCAAACATTGAACAAAGAAGTAGGGGCTCCTATTTTACCCCTGCATATTTCTGTCCACTTAAGGGTGGGCCTTGGCACAATGGTAGGGTTGCTCCATTTTGACCAGGGTGACCATGGTTTATGTTTGGTGGAAGCCTCATCTGGGCTGCCCTTTATGTTTCTGTCCACTTAAAAGTTCAGATAAACCAATCATACTAAACATGAGTTAGGATAACAACCCCTAATTGCACTAGTTTCAGTAATATGGCAATAACATTCATTTGACCTTTCCTTGGCCAGCAATGTGCTTACTTCACTTCTATGTTACATGACATTGTGTAAAAGCTCAATCATACATATGTTGTACAACCATGACATGATTGCCCCTTCCAACATCATCCCTGACTGACAGGTTTTCAGTACATGGAGTCCATTCTTTTCATTTTAGATTAATATGGTGTCTTGAGTTAGTAATAACAGGAAACACACTTAAAAGGGTTTGAACCTTAGAGCTTAGAAATCTTGGAATTTGCATAGCATAATCTAGATTCTTGAACCTCTTTCAACCTAGGGATTCTGGAGTCTCTTACAGCTCAAGAAAGTCTGAAAGTTAATTGCACCTCCCCTTTCTCTAGCTGAAGATCAATGAAGCATTGGACCACTGTTGCAGACTCAGATTAGACTGAAGGTTGGAGATCTTAAGTTTTAAAGGGTGCCTGACATTTCTTCTAAGTCGTAATTGTACCATTCTTGCCCCATAATTGATAAAACTCTGGTTACCAGTAAAAAACATATACCTTATATTGTTGTAAGCTTATTTTGATATAAACAACTTAACAAATAATCTGAAACCACTCGTTCTTTCTAACTTTTAAATTTGACATTTTTTTTTTTAATTTGTGCAAACTGATGGACCATTTGACCCATGACCCAATAGCCAAAACAATTTTTGTCAGGTGCAAGTCTGACAATATTGTTGTCAAGTGTCAACCATGGATTTTCCTTAGCAGATTGGTATGGACCCAACTAAAACTTGGATTAATAATTGGACCTGGTAAGCCTGTAACAAGGTGATCTGATCAAGGATTGACTAGTACAATGTCCCAAATTTTGTGCCTTTTCTTCTATCACATTATTAACTTCACAAGTGGAGAAATTCTTGTTTCCTCTTTAATATTTTTAGCATCTGGATCCGGCTGTGAGTACCTATTTGTGAAGGCCTTCAAGCCATATCTTTTGGCTTTGGGAGGTTGAGCCCACTTGGAAAACTTATAAGCTATGCTTTTTAAAAAAATGTGGAGAGACAACTTCTGTCATCGTACAGCCATTTAAGCAAGTTCTCTAGAAAAGCCTACTTCAGTAGCTTCTTCAAGGCAGCTAATTCAGAGTTGCTATGTGTGTGTGTGTGTTTAGTACAAACAGATGTTGAAGGGTTGTTTAGTACAAATTGGATGAGATGCACCACAAAGAGAAAAAATATTATGGCAAATGTGTAAGGAATGCTTTGCTATGGGGGCTTTGGGTGAAAGGAATGCCATAATTTCTGAGAAGGCTAGAGGGGTGGGGGATTTGATTGAGCTCACTATGATAGGAGCAGCTCATTAGGCATTGGTATGTGATGAATTTAAAGGTGTCACCCTAAATGACCTGTTAAAAGGATGGAAAGTTATTGGTGATTTTCAGGAGAGGAACCCCTATGCAGCATGCACAAACAGTAGGTAATATCAAACTCAACTTTGAAGGTTGCAACCTTGGGAGTCCAGGAGACTCCAGGTATTGGTGGTGTAGTCAGGGATTATAATGGAAACATTATACTTAGCTATTCTGGCCCTATTGGTGTTGGAAATTCTCTAAGGGCTGAACTGAAAATGTTGATTCAAGGGCTGGAAGTGATGAGTAGGAAAGGTTTGGGAAATACAGAGGTTGAAGGTGGCTGTCAAACTATAATCTCTTGGATGAGAAAACATGGCATGATACCATGGAAGATCAGACTATTGGTGAGAGAGAGAGGCACAATTCTTGGGTTCCTTGTTGAATAGCTGATTCAGCTGGGTGCCTAGGACTGCTAATGGACTAGCTGATTCTCTACAACTCTAACTAGGACTGCATTATACAAGTTCTGTGAAGGCAAGCCATCCAGAGACAAATTCTGCATTATACAAGCATTCATCGACTTTGACTTTTTTAAATTATGTTTTATATATTGAGTGGTGGGAAACCAATAAATTCTGATATTGTTTACTAGCATCATATATATTCTATCAGAATTCTATAAGAGCCCCTCTTTGGCTTGCCATTCTCCCATCATGTTGTTCCAAATGCATTTAGTATAATGCATATAAAACTCTTACATTATTTAATTTATATATCTAATTATTGACATCAACCCTTATGTATTCATTTTTGTTGAACATGACAGACTGAAGTTTATGATCCAAAGCGAAGGACGTGAGTATTGATGCACATGCATATAATCAATTAATCAGATGCAATGAGGATAATTTTGTTAATTCTCTTTTCATTTTTTGGTGATGAAAAAAATTTATTAAAAGTGTGCATTGAACAAAGACTACTATGAATATTTTGTATAGGTTTTGTCATATAGGAACAAGTGAAATTAATTTTTTTTTTTTTTTGTAATGGCATTCATTAAAACTCAAATGAGAAATAAGCTTTTAAGGTTCCATACAGCAACAACTTCAAATGTAGTTATATTTTGTGATGACCAGTCTACAACATCGGTTTTTGACCCTAATCGTTGCTATAAGATGATACTATAGCAACTGTTAATGTAAAAAACCGTAGTAATACATAAGAATGGTTAATACTTTTAGCGATGATTTTACTTAAAATCATTGCTATTTCTACTTATTCATCAATAGCCCATATTTTATAGCCATGGATAAAACCGTTGCTATAGCAATTTGTAGCAACAGTACAAAATAAATCCGTTGTAATAATTTTTTTTATTAACAACGTTTTAAACCGTTGTTATAGGTATATTTGTAGCAACGATGTACAATATCTGTGGCTATTAGGCTTTAGCCACGCCAGTATCTGTTACTGACAAAAAACCATGGCTAAACTGTTGTTATATCCTTTAGCAATGGTTTTTTTTATCTTTTTGCAACGGTTTTGTCCGTTGCTAAAGCCGATTTTTCCTATAGTACCAGTAATCTGGGTACGTGCAATTAAATTAATTTTTATTTTTTAGAATTAAAAAAATGCCGTCTCTTCCTCCTGAAACCAACTCTCCAACATGTTTAGTGTCAACAATTTTTAGTTGCAGTATGATAGTGTTAGTACCGATATGAATGCTATTGATGTTGGAGTTCCCACCCCTAGTAGTGCTACTAGGGGAAAAAAAAAGAAGATCACTAAGTTGACTAGCCTAGTTTAGAAAATATTTAGAATAGAAGAGGTTGAAGGAAAGGGAAAAAAGTCGTTTGTTAGACTGACTTTAGTTATAGTAGTAAGGGTGGTACTAACCATTTGGACAAACATTTGCTTTCTCATGAGAAACAAGAAGAAAAAATGAAAGAAACATCACAAACACAAATTGGGCGTAAGGTTTTGGTACTTTTAAATATTCTCAAGAAAAAATGAGGCAAGAGTTAGCAAAATATATTATACATGCTGAACAACCATTTTTATTAGTTGAAGATACTAGAAGGAGTTTTACGATATTCTATAAATCCACAATTTTAAAAAGTATCTAGAAATACTATTAGATTAGATGCTTTAAAAGTTTTTTATTCATATAAACAAAATTTAATTTCTATTTTATTACATCTTAATTCTAGAGTTGCAATTACTTCTGATATTTGGACCTCTAAATATAATATAAGTTATATTTGTGTTACTGGTCATTTTATTAATGAAATTTGACTCTTACAAAAAGAATTTTAAGTGAAATTAAAAAAGAATAAATTAATAGTTTATTATTTGAAATGTATAGTTTATATGAATTTCAAATGATAGGCCATAGGAAAATTGCAACTTATATAAGTGCAACTTTCACTTCTAAAACAACTAGACCTGTTCATGGGCTGGGTGGCCCGACGGGTCGACCCGACCCCTGGATGGGCTTGAATAGGTATATGGGCCCGCGGGCTTAACCTCGAGCCAAAAAGCTCGGCTCGCAATAAATTCGAGCCGAGCTCGGGATTTGCCAAAATAGCCCGATCCGACCTATAATTAAACCTAAAAACCTTAGTCGAATACCCCTCTTTTTTCACCTCTTTCCCTTAGTTTTCTAGCTGAACCCTTCTTCTCCACATCCTTTTTCCCTTCTTTATATTCTTTTTTTAATGTAAATAAATTCTAATTTATATTGATTATTGAATAGGGAAAAATTCTAATTTTTTTTATTAGGTCGGGCTTCGGGCTCGGGCTCAGGCTTCAGGCTTTTTATCAGGGCCGGGCTCGGCCCCAAGTTGTAGGCCCGTTGGTCAGGCCGGGCTCGGGCTCGGGCCTAACATATTTTCATTAATGAAGAGTAAAAGCCCGGCCCGACCCATGAACAGGTCTAGAAACAACTAGTTCTAGTAGTGGAAAAGAAAAATTTTGATCTCTAATAAGTAAGAGGCATAATTTTACTGTCACTTCATCAACAAGCTCATTTACTAAACTTAATTTTCATTTACAAGCAACTTTTTCTAATTTAGGTGATTCCTTCAGCACAAAGAAAATAAATAATTTTGATATTTTAGACTGGTGGAGTGAACATGGAAAAAATTATCCAGTTCTTGCTGCCATGGCACATGATCTACTAACCCCTTTGGTGTACAGTTCCATTGGAGTCTTGTTTTGGTACATGTACTAAGGTGTTGGGTGATAAGAGAAGTTTCATGAATGATGAAAGTCAGGAGATGTGCTTATGCTTGAAAGATTGGTTGGTTGTTGAGGATAGATTGCAAGATAAAGGAGGGCATGACACTCCACCTGATGTTTCACCAGAAGCATATAATGATTAGGGTCAAGGAGATGCAAGTGGAACTTGGAGAAAAATGATGAAGTCAAAATTTTTTTGTATATTTAATAATTGTATAGCACTTTTAAAATTATTATAAATTTTGTTTTTTTCAATCTTATTTAAATTATTTGTTTTTTCAACAATGTTGTTTTTTATTTTCAATTTATAATTTTATTGTATTGTTTTTTATACTTTATTCATCCATTAACCATTGTATTATTAAAATTAAAATGAAATAAAATTTCTATTTTTTCCAATTTGTTGTCTATTATGTATTTTGTTAAGTATTTTTCATTTTTTTGTTATTTTTTTTAATTTTCCAATTTGTTCCCAAAGTTAGGTATTTTACTTGGCAAAAAGATGAAAAAAAAATCAAAATGTCAAAAAAAAAAAAAACAGGTTGGCCTAGTTTAGCTTAGGCCTAAGGCCCGAATCGTAGCCCAGCCCAACAGGGCCTATAGCCCGCTCGGCTTAGGCCTACAACACGAAACAACATGGCATAGGCCCACATGGGTTCGGGTCGTGGCTGTACCAGACTGACCCCCTAAAGTATCCTAGAGGAGGGAAGCATGGTTTGGCTCAGCCCACGGGCTGACATAGCATAGCCCGTGCTTGCTCGGGTTGCTTGCGGGCAATGTGGTGTTGGCTCAGCGTGACCTAATTTACACCTCTAAGAAAAACTAAGAAATCAAAAAACCGAACAAAAAGTTTTGGTTAACCAAACCGACTAGAGTACATATATTTATATATTATGTATTTTTTATATATAATACTCGAAAAACCGATGAATCAAACCGACTATTAACCGAATCGTGAGCACTCCTAGCCAAAAGTGAAAAATGTGCAATCTTGAATGCTATTCTTGTTACATTAAACCTAGTGGTAATCTCAAACAACCTATGCCCATTATGCAACTCAAATGTTGAAATAGGTGCTTTTATGATAATTAGTGCCAAGAGATATTCGTTATGAAGTATTTTTTTTTTTTAATATAGCTAGCTTAACTTCCATAATAATTTCAGATTCTTTTGCAGCTTGGTTCTTTAAATATGTAAAAATACATGAAATTAGGTGTCACACCTTGATTGCGAAAAGGAGCCTCTCCATAAACAACCAATGAAGGGATTATTGAAGATGACAATGTAATAAGGTCAGGTTCCCAATATAGATATTTCCAACAAAGCAGTAATATGCCATTATAAGTTCCTAGCACCATACAACCTAGACCTACATTAAGAATCTTCAATTGGTCCTTGATCACGGAAATGGTAGCAAGGAGAACCAACCTGTCCCTTACCCTTGAAAAAACTAGTGGAGGACAATCATATACTGTCTCTTGAAACACAACTACAGTTTTAGGATGTATATGTTGGTGAGTAAGATCCTAACTGAGAAAGTCAATAGGCATGCCGACCTTATCAAATTGAAAGACTCCTTGACACCATTGCCACCTAGCTCCAAAAGTTTGACAATTTCGACCGCCTGGAGTAGTAGTAAGCCTAAATCAAGGACATACTTGCATAGTTTCTCCAATATAGCCTCAAACTTTACCCCAATTTGCAACCCAATTACCTTCCAAAACCTAACTATCGGTGGATACTCATCAACCTACTTACCCAAGACATTCGAACCAACCCCCCAAGTTCCCCTATTGGAGATATTCGATCCGACATTCCAAACACCAGAGTTGTTCAAATCTACTTACTTCATCGATGGGACCATTCCCACTATAGTCTGATCAGCACTACCATCACCAGCCGTGGTGATTGAAAAGGATAGAAGACCCTTCGAGACACCTGTTAATTGGGCAAAATTGCATGAGTATGTGAAAATTCTGATTGAGGCCTGTCAATAGAAGGCCAAAACTTATTTCATCCTCCAAAAGTCATACTTGAATTGCTAACCTTGGAATGGCACTACCCATTTGGCTACCATGCATCCACCTTGGCAATGGTCCCTATATGATGGCCATCGTGGTATCCCTCAAGAGAACATCAATAAATTTGAAGATTCCTTGAACCCCTTCACGTTGTTGGATGGGGATCTTAAGGTACAAGAGTTCTCTAAGTCGCTCATTGGAAGCTTATCACCAAGTGGTTCACTTGGAATGATGTGTTACAATTGCTAACCTAAAAAATGTTGTGTAGTAATTCAAAGAACAACTTCTTGACTATTTGCAACACAATGAACATGTAATAGTGAAGGATTTAGTCGAATAATCAAAGGAATGTAGCTTGGCATTGCATTTCCATTGAAAACCTAGAATTACTCAGCTTTTCACAATTGTGGAAATGCGTTGAGCGAATGACTGTGACCACCAGGAGACCCCAACTGCACTAGAACAAGCCATACTAGCCACAACAACAATCCTAGCTTAGGAAGCCTTCGTAATAGATAAACGCCAATGCACCAGCACTAAAGCCATGTGATGATGATCCTACTCCTGACATAAATGATTCCCACCACCTTCTCCACCCCTCCCTTTGGATCAAATAAGAGAGGTCATTTTAACCATGAAAATACTTGTAGAGGACTGAATAATTGAGCTACCCCACCCCTCCCCATTTCCCCATGTAAATCTAAATAGGGACCATCACAGACCAAGATGGTGTTATTTCCACCAAACCATCACACATGACTTAATGAAATGCTTCACCCTTTGAAGAATCTTCACTAGCAAAGTCAAGCTAGAGGAGTACCTCCAATGCAAGGTAGCAAAAGTAGACAAAGAAATTAACTGTGCAAATTCTCCACTAAGCATGGAGTTGATGAGATGGTACAAGTTACATGCAACAGTAAGGGCGTTAATCAAAGTGTTTAAGAGCCTAAGGCATCGTCACAACAAATGCTTTTTGAGAAGTTTAAAGCACACTTGCATGATGCGATATACTATACTGAGCTCACCAAGGATGGAGCGGCCATGATCACAAAGGTGGAGGGAGCTAGTTTGCTGAAATGCAATGAGAAAGAAGTTCCCCTTGCATTAGAGAAAAAGGTGTGTGAAGTTGATAGATTCCAACAGCCAATTATACTACACTTTCGTGGAGAAAGATGAAAACTCTATAGTTAGTTAGCCAAAGAAAACCAATATGGTTGAGAGGTATGAGGTTTTGTGCAATTAATTAGACTAAATTATGATAGATTTTCTTTTTGTTATATATATATATATATATATATATATAGTGAAAGGTGGTACAACAAGGTTACAATGGAGTTCGAACCAAAAAATAAAGAAAGAAAGGAGAGAAGATAGGAGAAGAGAGAAGATAGTGAAAGTGCCAAACTATTTTAGAGAAGGATTAGACTTCATAATCCACTCTTAGCAGTCGGCCCACCTTTTGAAGAAGACACTTAAGCCACACCAATTCTCTTGTTGCTTGACTCATGACTCAATACACAGATTTTGCACTTAATTTAGCTACAACACTTAAAAGCATACAATACCCTGTTGTTGACCCCTTATCTATTAGTGATCCAACCTACTCAGCATTTATGAACCTATACATAGTTTAGTCCATACTCTTTATAGATGATTCCCATACCAAGTAATCCCTTAAGGTACAACTTTATGATTCTGTGCACAACTTCAAAGTATGGGATATGCGGAGAGCTTATAAACTAAGTTACAACCTCCATTGCAAAACAAATATCTGGATGGGTGATAGTTAAGTAATTCAGCTTCCCTACATGTCTCTTGTATTGCCAGGGATCACCAACTAACTCCCCTGATCTGAAATAAGGTTAGTATTGGGATCCATGGGTGTAGAAACCGGTTTACATCCCGTTTAGGTCTGTAATCAGATCGGACTCAGATCATATGTATATAAATCCAAGTTTGACTCGACAATAAAATTCTTCCATCCGAATTTGATCCAAAATCTGATCGGATGAATGGGAGGTCAATTTGAATTTGAATTTAATTGGATGTCTTGGATTTTGGATTTCATCCGAATTTGATGAAATTGAAAAAAATGTATATCATTTAATCGCAATGAACACTAAGGGAAAATAAGTTTTTCATAGACATCACATAAATCTGAAAAACAGAACAGGAGTATCTTAGTCAATGGAAACCAAAATCCCATTAACCAACTTCCTCTCAAAATCCAAAAATCAATAGGTCCTAAATATCTAGGACTCAGTTTGTAAAGAATATAAATACAAATATGTACAATGAAAATATATACAAAATACAAAGTTTTTGTACTCTAGGTGTTTGTATACAAAATATATACAAAATGCAGAAAACGTATGGTATGGGAGGAATTTTGACCAATCAAAACCCACCCATAATTTTAATAAATAACACCTGATTGGCTACCACATTTATGATTCCATTTGGTTGATCAAAAGTTTTTCAAATATCACATCTTTTCCATACCATAGTCAAATCCATATATAATACACACACACACATATATATATATAGGTTATTTTTTTATTTATAAATATATTTTTTATATTATATTTTTATAAATTTATTATATTATTTTTTTATAAAATACATGTATATATGATGAAAATAATTGTATTTTTTTGTTTCTACTTTATTTAAATTAGTGCATTTTATTTTTCTTTTAACAATTTATTAATTTTTAAAGAAAACAAGTCAGATTGGATTAGATCTGATGACTTACCGATAGGATTCAAATTCAAATTGAGTCCTATATGATCTGATCAGATCTTTGGATCATATTGGATCTTATATGAACAGTGTTGAATCGAATTCGAATATACTCTGATTCGAATCCAATATGATTCGTTTACATCCCTACCCCTTGGAGGATATGCATACAACCAAAGGTATTTTTTACTATAAATTTAAGATTTAGGCTTAGGGTTTAAGGATTTAGAATTTAGATTTTAGGGTTTGGTTTAAGCCTTTAAGTTTTGAAGGTTTTGGAATTTAGGCTTGATTATAGGATTTAAGGTTTGATGTTAGGGTTTTTAGGGTTTAAGGGTTTAGAGGTTAAATTGGGCCAAGTATTGCCCAGTCCAAGTTTACAATTGGGCTTTTTTAAGATTGGGACCGGAGTAAAAAGCAGAATTGTCTCTGGGTCCTAGTTTACTGGTTAATCGGGCGGTTTGCCCATCCAATCCGGAAAAACCGTAATATAACCGGGATCCAAGAAGGCCACCGTTCTCGATTTACACTGTCCGACCGTCCGGTGGCCGGATTTTTCTTGGCTCATTCAGGGAAGGACGAATTCGTCCACCCATGATTTTTTATTGGTCCAAGTCAATTAATAAACTAACCAGGATTAAGAAGGGACGACCACTTAGAGCTAACGGTGGCCTCACCGTTAGTTTTTTCCGCAGTACTATCTCAAGAGATATTCTTCCATAGAATACAAATCTACACCAAAGCAACTCGTTAGGTTATTCCCAGTTCTCAAAAGTTCATACAGAACGATTCTTATCTACACGTTCATTGGTTTAATATACTGTAATAGTAACGCCGGGTTTGATTCTTTTTTCTCTTGTTTTATTTATTTTCTCGATTTTTTTTAGTAGTACACTTCATTCAATCCCTATATATAAGAATATCGATTGGTTCTTCATCTAACCAGTACTTGTCTTTTTCTAGATCTGCCAAATCTTGGGATTGACTAGTATTGATCTCTTCTCCCCATCAGACGTTGAGAAAAGGGATACTTGCAGAGTTTGTTTGTGCATTCGCTCCCTCTCAAAGAAAGCAAGGTATAAGCATTTAAATGTAAGAACAGTTACATGAGAATTCTATTTTCAATGTAAGAAAAGTTGCATAAAAATTCTATTTTCAAGTATTTTCTTTATGCACCCGTAGATTTTTCATTCATTGTAGTTCTACTAGGACTGACAGGTTCCGCATTTTGATATCATTAGGGATGCCCACTGATTTGGTTGGATTAATCCGCAGAAGCATGGAGCAATTCACAGTGTAGCTCTTCAAGTTCTGCTAGTTGCAGTCAATCCATGGAATCAAGAGTAAATTACAGGTAGGAAAGCACTGAGCCACACTATTGTAATCAAATTAAATTAAGAAAAAGGACTCATCTTTCCAGACAGGATCATTTTCTATGATCAGCTGCATCTCCAATCTATATTTACAGGAGTAATACCATTTTTATTTCAATATTCTTGTTCCGTTTATAATTCTCCATGTATTATTCACTATAGAAAAATTGGGGGTGCGGACTACACCAGACAATCTGATTCATATTCTAAAGCATCTGATGATGGAGAAAGCAATTTAATTAGGGAAATTGATTTTCATAGCCCAAACTCAAAAACTTCATGTGATAATATGTCTCTCTTGATTTTGATTTCAAGTGTAGAGAATTCCACGGGAGGAAATTCAGTGATTGTAGAGAACTTTATCTCTTCAAACATATTTCATTCAGATATTTGGGATCAACAGACAGAAGGGAACAGACTTGATCATTATAGACAACTCAGTTTAGTAGAATAAATGGTTTCCCCTAAAACAGATCACCAGATAAATGATAACCATCAATTAGATGCTGCTCAGCTATATATTATGTTATCCCCTCATGCACCAAGTCTCAAATTGAATTAAATGTACTACTAAAATATCTAGAAAATAAACAAAACAAGAGGGAAAAAAACATTAAACTTAACGTACTAAAATAGATTAAACCAATGGACGTATAGATGAAGAATCGTTCTGTTTGAACTTTTGAGAGTTGGGAAATCACCAAAAGAGTTGCTTTGGTGTAGGACTTTGCTTGGAAATGGGAAATTATCAAATGAAGTTCTATTCTGTCAGTGGTCCTCCCTTCTTAATCCTAATTGGCTTATTAATTGACTTGACCAATAAAAAATCGTGGGAGGACAAATTCATCCTTCTTGGAATTCGCCAAGAAAAATCCCCGGTGGCCGATCTTGAAAACATTACAAACCCTACTACTCTTATTTGCCGTCCTCCTCTTTCAGACGAGAGACATCTCTCGTGCTTCTGTAAAAATGGAGGAGTTTCTGGCAACTCCTAGCAAGAGCAGAGGACGGAAGAAGAGTTTGAATGAAGAAGAAGACAGGCTAAGCAGTTTGCCACAAACGGTCCTTGCTCACATCCTCTCTTTTTTGC
>NW_010729090.1:5251842-5368112 GCF_000365185.1 Nelumbo nucifera
GGGGGGGGGGACCATTGCAGTTGAGAGTAGGGGACCAAGGCTCCCCTAAGTCCCCTTAGTTCCACCCCTGGGGTTGGGATTAAACCTATTTGTAGGTCACGCTAGACTTTGCCTTTATATCAATAGAGCATATTTAGGCCCAAGTCTGAGCATGAATGGACCATCAGGCCTAAATTTTGAGCCTAAACTTAATTGGAAAATTGAGAAAAAAAGATTTGTATTCTTTATTTAACAACAAAATTGATTTATTTATATAAATTAACTTTAAAAGTGAAAAATTTACTTATTTATTTATTGTTTTATTTTATTAAATTAAATATATTGTTATCCATAAATTTGTATCTATTTAATTTAACATGTGTCCAATATTTTGGATTGTCAATGAATCGGGTTTGGTTCTAGATAACTTGGAGCAGTCATGTCCTAGTAATAAATGAATATTTATTTATTTTACAAAATTCAATAAATTGTTATCCATAGATTTCTGTTTATTTAATTTACTAAATTATTCAATAAATTAATAATTTATTTTACTAACAAATATTTCTCTTTCCTCGAGCCTAATAATTTAGGACCATCAATAGGTTACGTTTGGGTTGGGTAGGGGTAGAGATAGGAATTTTTTATGAGGGGGCCAAAATCTAAGTGGATTGGGGGTTAGGGGGGAATAAATGTGGATGGCCATTGGGGGGACAACCATTGGGAGGGGAGTGGGCGAGGAGGGACAACCTATTCACAGGCCATGCTGGGCTTTGTCTTTATGTCAATAGAACATATTTAGGCCCAAGCCTGAGCATGATTGGACCATCGGGTCTAGATCTTGACTTCAAAACCGAAAATTTTATTTTATTAAATATATTATTATCCATAAGTTTCTACTTATTTTAAGTAAATCTTTTCTCTTGAAAACTTTTAATTAAAAAAATTTACCTTTTGAAAATTCATTTTTTCCTATACAAATCTACCTTTTCACAAGGGGCCCCTCTGCTATTAAATAATTTAAACTAAAATGATCAAAATATCATATATTATGAGAAAACGAAATAACGACTTTGATATTATATTTTATGAACAAATGAGTTGAAAATTGCTTGAATGACACTTGAGCATATGCAATTTAGTATAAACACAATATTCAAACCAACTTACTAGTAGATACAATATAAATCCTAACTATACATGAAAATATGTATTTAAATCTAATGCAATTGGATTATATTGGATCATAGGGGTGGGTTCATATTTTATCCAATTATAAACAGATTTAATTCAGATTACCATTAATGGGATAAAATTGAGTTTGAATTTGGGCAATCAGATACAATTTGCAGCCCTAAAGCCAGGTGGAACTGGGAAGCTGGGGATCTCTTCACCAATTGCTATAATTAGAGTTGCAACTTGGGTTGGGTTGGTCCATTGTGACCTGAGTGATTAGGGTTCAAATCTTAGGAACAGCCTCTCTGTATATATAAGGATAAGGCTGTGCATATCTGTCCCTTCCCAAAGGCTGCATTAGTGGAAGTC
The DNA here is from genome assembly GCF_000365185.1 of Nelumbo nucifera. The sequence continues at coordinate 5,253,367 of NW_010729090.1, forward strand.
TCGTGCATTGGGTTGCCCTTTTTAGAGTTACAACTTACAACTTGGTGAATAAATTTGGGTTGGGCTCGAGTTGAGCCTGATTCCAGTGGAGCTCTAGGCTTCGTTTGGGTTGAAAACTTAGAATTGACATAAAGGGTTGGGATCTCGAGAAACTGGAGCCCAAATATTGTGTGACAGCCAAACCCAAGCCCGAAAGCCCCAATTAAGCCCATCTACTTGACAATGTAGATGATTAAACTATGGTCAATACTTATGAACAAATATGTTTAAACAAACACGCATGCATATTTTATACATATTAGTCTTCTATTGTATTTCTAATTTGAAATGAAACCCAAAGGTAGAGATGACCTTGAAGTTATCTTGAAGGAGGTGGGTCCAATTGTGAAACTAGATTGTGATATTGAGAAAATGAAAAGAACCATATACCCAGTCGCCCAAGGAGGAATTCAAAGCCACATCAAAGTATTCTACAAAAATATTTTTGACCTCTGCATCAACTGTGAGGCCACAAATATTTTGAGTGTACCTAGTTTAGAAGGAATAGATCAGACGAAGGTTGGACTATGGTCCAAAATAAAAGGAAGCCCAGTTCCACCAAATCAAAGGATGACGTTCGAAAGTAGGGTGATAGAACAACAGACAGAAAGAATGATTGAAAGTGGTTCACGATGAAAGACCAGTGGGCTCAAGCAAAAATCCATAGAGTGGAACAGGCAAGGGAGGCATCAAAAACAAGATTCATAAACGCTAGCCATGCAACAATTGAACCTATTCAAAACAACATAGTTTAGACAAAATGGATTCAGAAATCAACCGTGTCAAATTCAAGCGTCAGCGATCTGACAGATTTGATTATGGATAATTTCAAAAACAAAAAACACTAACTTGGTTTGTTCTCAGGATCTTGAAGGGGGCCGAAAGAATAATGGTGACCTTGTTAATATAGCTAACGAAGAAGGTGAGGAAAACACTGATGACAAGATCGACAATGATGAGGAGATGACAAATGGGTGGTTCAACCCAAACCAAGAGGAAGGAGAAGCCCTGTTAGACAATCAGTTAGCAGATGGCATGATGAATAGTAAGGAGTTAGACGAGGAAATTGCTAAGATTGAAAAGGACAACACGGGTCCTGATGATAACCCGGGTGGCCATGCAAATACTTAGTTGGAATGTAAGGGGGTAGGAAGGACTACCCTCCAACGTCAAATTTCAGAGCTTAGTAGGTGTCATAAGTTAGGGATGTGTTTTCTTATGGAAACTCGAGTTCAGCCTAAAAGAGCGAAAAAGATAGTTAAACCCTTATGTTATGGATTCTGTGGGGTTGTCAGGAGGTCTATGGGTTTTATGGAATAGTGATGTTTGTAACCTTCAAATTTTAATGTCTAACGAAAGATCAGTCCATGTTTGCATCAATCAGAACAATTCTAATGTTGATTGGTTTTGTACATTTATTTATGCTCCCCTTAAACAAAAAATCGTGTGGAACTGGGTCAAGGAAATTGCATATAATACAAATGGGCCCTGGCTCCTAATAGGAGACTTTAACAATTACCTTTCTAGAGAGGGTATAAAAGGCAGAAGGGAGGTCATAAACAGATAAACAAGGGATTTCAATAAATTCATTTCAGATTGTAGTGTCTCGACTCTTGAAATGAAGGGAAATAAGTTTACTTGGAGGAATAAAAGTACTTGGGAAGAGCTGGACTGCGCAATTGTAAATGTAGAGTGGAGGGAGATTATTTCCAATTCTATTCTTAAGAATCTCCCCTTTTGGTAGAGGAGGCAATTTTTCACCCAATCCGCTGAATCCGCCCAATCCACCCAGAATCTAATCCGCACAACCCACCCATTCACTTCGTGGGTTGTGTGATCAACCCATCACCCAATCCATCTATTTAAATGGGTTGGGTTGGGTTGTGGATAACCGTTGGGTTAACCATTACAAAAATAAGTATTAATTCCTTAGCTTTTTTTATTTTCTTCATTTGAATTAAATAATTTATAATTAATACATTAATTTTTTATTAATTGTTCACTAAATTTAGTTTTGTCTTGAATCAACGCACTTCACCTAACATAAATCCAAATCAATTTCACCCAAGTTCGGATCAGTTCAACGCACCCGATCCAACATATACCGATCCGGGTCAGCTTGAATTTGAAATAGACCTCAAACGGGATGGCTCGGTATCGCTTGCTTTGCCCGGTTTGGGTCGTCTAGTCCAACCATTATTCACACAGCCCGGCCCGACCCAACACAAGCTGATTCGGGTCGACCCAAATCCAAAGTAGGTCGAACAGGTGAAGTCCAGACCCTAAACCACCCCACTTGCTTTGCCCGGTTCGAATCATTGGTTTGGCGCGTATCCATACAACCCAAACCGAATCCGGCACGGGTCAACAATGCTAGCTGACCTAGATCCTTTGGAGCCTCTGACTTGGGACCGACCTGAATCTGGCTCGGTCCGGTCCGACTGAAGTGAACCAGTCCAACTGGGTCTGGCCCAACCGAACTGAACCGACCCGATCTGGTGTGGTCTCGACTGGTCCGAATCGGTTCAATTGGGACCTGGTCTGACCGGACTGGTCCATATCTAAATGGTTCAATTACTCTTGATGTGATTAATTCAAAGACAATCCAATTAGATAGTTCAAGTTGGTCTAACTGATTTGAACCTAAGTGGTTCGTCAAACCCGAAGCCCGAACATAGTTAAATGGCTTTACTGCTTGTGTAAATTTGAATTCCATACTTCCTAATTTGATTTGAATTCGACTGTTTACACCCCTACTAATAAAGGAGCATTTAGGGGTTGGACTTTTGATAGAGCTTGAGATTTAGTGTTTTAGGTTCTGAAAGTAAAGTGGAAATTGTAGGAGTGGCAATGGGGCAGGCATCTACTCCGCATAATTGAGGAATTCCTGAATTTTCTTTGGTTCAAGGCAACCACTTAAAAAGCATCAAATTCAGAAGTATTTTAGAAATATGGTTATAAGAATTTAGGGAATTTTAAAAATTTAAATATAGGAATTTGGGGGTATTTTAGAAATGGGATTATAGAATCCTAGAGGTGTTAGGAATTTACAAAAAATTTGGTGTACTTTATAAATTAATATATATTAAATTTTGGGATATTAGTAGGGGCAGGTTTGAGAAATCATATAGAAACCCTGTCCCGGGCCTATCACCACTTCGGGGCAAAAATATTTTCTCTATCCCCGCCCCATCCCCATCTAATATTGAAAATAGTAGTTTCAAACTGGGAACAAATTGGATATGGCCGGATTAACAAAGAAAATTTGGCTGTAAGTCAAATTATTAAATTTAAAATATGAATCTAACAAATTCATACAATTAATACATGAACAAATGAGCAAAGAAAAACTCGCAAAGGCCATCAGAATGAAGATGGACATACATACATAACGAATTTAAATTAATTAATTGCTAGAAAAGAAACGAGTAGTTTAAGCATAACTGCACATGCCGTATGCACAGGAGCTCCCTTTGTTGCATTTGTTGTTGCATTGGCCACAATTCTTCTTGTCAAACAAAGGGTTAACGCATTCGCCCTCGCAACATATCTCTGGGTGTCTGCACTTTCTCCCACACATTCCACAGTTGAGCCTGTCTGTAAGCACATTAACACACTTCTTCTTGCAGCAATCAGGTCCAGAACTTCCCTTGGCACGACAAACTCTAGGAAACTTGTTACAAGTCATCACAGCCGTTTTAGCATTTACTTGTGCGAGGAGTCGACTTGTCCCTCGGAGGGAAGATGGTTGCCCAAAATCAGACAATGGGAAATCTTCATCAGAATTACTATCATCTTCATCAACCTCCAGTACTGCTACTTCTTCATCAGTAGTTGGTGTTGCAGCAAAACTAAAAGCTAAAGCAGCCATAGCAATTGCTAAAATGAGGAAGATCTTTAATGACCTCATTGTGAGAGAGAGAGAGATTTGAAAGCAGTTATGTTTTTGGATGGGGGATAAGGAGAGGGTGGTGGGTATTTATAGAGAGAGAAAGAGAGAGAGCAAAATAAGTATGCTAGAGAGGGAATGCATGGGACTACATGCAGTAATTCAAGTGGGGTGGTCTAATTCAACGGCTACCTCGTCCAAGTAAACGAAAGTTAGGCTCCCAAAAAATTCCTAAAACGTCAAACGGTAGGCAGGCAAAGCGAGGAGACTTCATCGTTTTGGACTTGAGAAAATGAAAGGCAGTCGAAACCCCAAATTCCGACGAGTCCGAATTAACAGCCACAAACGCTGATAGCTTGGCAACAGTGTTGGCTTAGAGCATTGCTCACAGAAGATATCGTACCGTTATTCTGGTATTAGCTCATGATTCATGAACAATAACAATGTTCACTGTAGAGAGTTCTTACCACGTGGCAAAATTTCTTGTTCATGGGATGATGATTGATGATAGCTAGCTAGCTAGCTAGGCTAGCTTTACGTAGTATATATATGCAATAGCTAGAAGAAACCGGGCGTTACCGATGCACCATTCCTTGCTTTTGTCTTCTATTTCTGATTACTCACATAACACGTTTACGTCTCTTACCATGCTTCTTTCTCTTCGTTGATGAAATTCCAGGCTTAATAAAGTTGACCAGATGGAAGTGGAAAGACACCAATATTTGGAGATGAAATGTGAGGTTGTTATCATCCAATCTGTGGTATTAATTAATGGGCGCAGGAGCTGAGTTACTCCTTGTTGAACTATATCTATGTCATCTACACAACAAAAATACAAAATTCAGTTGACCTTTTTTCTGCCTAGGACTAGGAGAATGTTGACCCACACAGTGCAGCTACCAATTTAGATGAATACGACATGCAATAATAGTATAATAATCCATGGGCTGTTATCTCATGATAGTGATACACCCTCACTGACTTTCTTTTTAATTTATAACCCTAACTTTTCAGATATATATATATATATATATATATATATATATATATATCTAGAGGCCCTTGTGGGATATTTGCCGTTAAAAAACTAAGTGTTTGTGTTTGTAGGAATTAATGCTGAATACAATGATGCCGCTCTATTCAATTCTATTTTTGAACCAAAATTCCAAAAATCAACCCCTTATTTCACTGAGGGTGAATCCAACTGTTGGTGTGCCATGAGCAATAAAATTAATTAAGAAGGTAAATTATGTGGTTAAGGTTATTTTTGTCAATAAAAAATAAATATTGCACACGTGGACCACTTTTGTCATGGTCACAGAAGTTGACTTGAAGAAAGTATATGACCCCTACATGTATCAAAGTCGGAGTAAATTTGGTGGTTAAATGCACACATCTCGTATGTTACCACATGGCAGATACAAATTAGGTACATCATTTGTATATGGGTTTGCATAAGAGGGTCTAATAGCTCGTAAAGAATTCGGCTCGTAGCTACTCTTACGTTCATCACGTTGCATAAACCCCATTTGATAATTTCTTCTCTCCAATCTCCTCCTCTCCATTGTGTTTTATTATTAGTTTGATTTGCATCTTCATGTGTCTTACCGGTAAGTTTTTTGAAGCAAAAAAAGGAGATGTCCTCTCGTCATGCAAACCTCTTCCACAAGGCCATGCCCCAGAAGTACTTGAAGGAGATGGAGGCTCGGCCAAAACACTTTAATTATGTTTTAGGTAATATACCCACTTTAATTAATTAAATGCTGAGATGCAACATGTTGCGAATAATAGATTTTGTTGAAGGGTGATTTGACACGATCTAGTGAGAAGGGGACATGTGGATGTGATCAGATCAGGGGATGACAACTCAGCTCAGCAACTCTAGTTTGCAACATTCGGAGCTTGGGTATTCAGTTACCTCGGCCCAAATCCCACCTCGGTGTAGAGATACCTTGGTATCCAATCCAGTTCGAAACTATAGAATCGAAGTACCATATCGGAGCTAATGACCCGAATCACTACGTAACCGACTCCAAAGGCCTCTCCAAAGGATCCCGAGTTTCTCGAAATCACGATGAGCCAACAGATCCCAAGTTTCTCGAGATCACGATGAGAAGTTGTCCTGGCTCCACTGGAGTCGAAAGTGAAACAATAAGTATTATCTACACACCGAAACAAACCTTATCTCCACACCCCGGAGATCTCGGAGCTCTTTCGTAAAGCTCATGACTACTTCATTATATAAAGGCATGAAACCTCAAGGCAAAGGTATGTGTGATTACTTTACTCGCTAGCTCCCAAATTCTCAAACTTTTAGCTCGCACAACAGAGTTACTGACTTAAGCATCGGAGTGACCTCGCTAGATTAGCTACCCAGGTTCTCTAATCCATTGTCTTGCAAATACATCCAGTTCGCTGCTCGATTAGAAGTCAGATCGCCCTCCAGATAGAAACAGTCAGATCGTACAATAACAGATTTCATCTCAAAAAATGAGTACATGAACCTATTGTAAATGATTTTCTTTTTAAAGCTAGAGCTGTTACTATTTAACAAAAAAAAGTAATGAATAATGTAACTTGAATCAGCACTTTTTAGATCTTATATAAATTTTATGTCTATTTTTGGTAAATATATAGTAGAAGTAGTAACACTATGGTACTTGGTAGTGTCTCCCATGTTATTACACCAAAAGATAGAAGTTATATATACGAGAGACTATAATTGAAGAGTGATTTCAACCACAATTGTGGTAGTAGTAACACTGTGATACTCTGCTTCTGTACTTGAGTAAGAGAGAGTAAGTTATTCCTTGGAGCATTAGAAAATGAGATTCTCACCAAGTGTAGTGCAGGAATTAGTAATCATGACTGACAGAGTATGAAGAGTTAAGGGTGGCAAATGGATGGATTGGGTAAGGGTTGAATATCAAACCACCTATCTTGACTCATCAACCTACCATGATCTATCATCAATGCTTAGTAAAGGGTCGTAATCCACTTTAACCCTGACCCATCCTGACCCACTTGATCCATTCATATTGACCCTTACCCACTCTCACCCATACTGTCCACCTACTCTCACCTATAAATACAAAAGGTGGGTTAGGTCGACTTGTATATCCGAAAACAACAATGCCAAGAAAAATCTCTATCAATGATACCATGTGGTAGAAGTGGGTCGGGTCAACCTGTATACCCGAAAACAACAATGCCAATAAAATAATCTCTGTCAAGGATATGTGGTAGAAACGTGTCACGTTGACATGTATACCCAAAAACAACATTTTGAGAGAATGATCTCTATCAAGGATGCCATGTAGTAGAAATGGGTCGGTTTGACCTGTATACCTGAAAATGCAAAAATTATGCAAAGAAATATCAAAAAACTTTGCAGAAAATGTAAAAAAAGGCAGTAATATTGCAGAAAATTAAAAAACCAGAAAATTACAAAAAAATGCAAAAAATACCAAAACTTGCAAAACTTTTGTAGAAAAATTCAGAAAAAAATGCAGAAAGTACCAGAAAATTGTAGAAATGCATGAAAACACTAGAAAATGTAGAAATTAATTAGAAAAATTGCAGAGAATTCACAAAAAATGCAGAAATAACAGAAAATTGCAAACATTATGCAGAAAATACTAGAAAACTGCAAAAAATGTAGAAAAATAACAGAAAATTGAAAAATTTATGTAGACAAATCACAAATACCAAAAAATTGCAAAAATATCAGAAAATGCAGAAAATAATAAAAAAATTGCAGCAAATGCAGAAAATACCAGAAATTTTCAAAAATTGCAAAAAAATAGTAGAAAATTGCAAACATTATGCAGAAAAATAGCAAAAAAGTACCACAAAATATAAGAAAATTGCAGAAACTACATAAAATAATAGAAAAGTACAGAAAATGCAGAAAAATACAAAAAATTGCAGAAAACAGCAGAAAATGAAGAAAATACCAAAAATTTGCAGAAAATAGAAAAAGTTTCAGAAAATACCAGAAAATTACAGAAATTGTAGAAAACAGCACAAGATTGTAGAAAATTACATAAACTACAGAAACAACAAAAAATTATAGAAAATTGCAGAAAAATATAAGAAAATACCAAAAAGTTGCAAAAATGCAGAAAATACCAGAAAATTGCAGAAAAATAGCACAAATTTGCAAAAAATACAAAAAAGCAAAAAAATGTAAAAAAATGCATAACTTTTGTAGAAAAAATCAGAAAAATGCATAGTATAATGTTTTAAGAACCTTCCAATAGTATCAAAATTTAGCATGGTAAAGATGGATAGATCATAATTGGTAAACTAAGGTGGCATTTGATAGCACTTTTCAAACATTTGAATATGAAAATGTTGCTTTTATAAACGCCACCTTTGTTTGGTATTGCATCTGAAAGGTGATCTGAAAAGTTTTTTCTGATTTGAAATTTTAAGACTCAGGCCATCACTTAACGTTCTCAGACGTGTTTTAGACATGGCCTAAAGTCAAAAATCCCCTACTCCATTCAACCCCTCTCTTTCTCTCTCTCGTCTTCATACCATCGCCACTAGCCCGGTGCAACTCTTAGCAGCGACGGTTCTCTCTCTCTCTCCCTCTCTCTCTTCCCCTGCCTTTTTACCACCTGCAATGGTAGTTCTCTCTCTCTCTCTCTCTCCCCTTGTCTTCCCGCCACCGCCGTTGTGGCGGTTCTCTCTGTCTCTATCTCTTTCTCTCTCTCTCTCTCTCTCTCTCTCTCTCTCTTTCTCCCTGTCTTCTTGCCACCTGCAGCGGCAGCAATTTTCTCTCTCTCTCTCTCCCCTATCTTCCCTCCACTACCACCGCCATTACAAGTTGTAGTCACAGTTCCATGAGTAACAATAATAATAATTATTATTACTTATAAATCATTTTTAATAATTATTAATTATTTTAATATTTTTATTGAACATTAATTATTTTTTATTAATTTTACTTGTGTTATTTATTATTTATTAATTATTTTTATTAACTAGTAATTTTTAATTATTTCATTAATTTTTAAAAATTATTTTAGTTTTTATTTGTGTAAATTATTAATTATTAATTATTTTAATATTTTTATAGTCATTAATGATTTTTTTTTTAATTTTAATCATTATATTTATTAATTAGTAATTTTTAATTTTTAATTTACTATTTTTATTTGTATTGTTTCAATATTATTTTGTGGTTGAAAATTATTTTTTATGAGAATGCAAATTGAACTCAACATTTCCAAATAGTATGTTCTAGGGGTAAAATAGTAAAATTAGTGAATTTCAGATGGTAAAGGGTTGATCCAATACAAACTTATGGATTCAAAGCCTCTAAAAGCACCTATGCTTCTTTTCAGATTTTAGACAAAAAGTAACTTTTTAACTTTCTAGATATGAAATTTCAGATTTATCAAATGCCACCTAAGTAAGCAAAGAGATAAGTAATGTTTGAAAAAACAACTGATCCGGGTCCGGGCGGGATTGTTTGACACTCATCGGGTTTGGATCGTCCAGTCCGACTAGTATTTGCACAGCCCGACCGAATCCGGACCAGTCTGATTTACTTCTCTTGACCCACTTCGGGTCAGCCGGTTCGGTCCCAAACCCATGTATAAACCTGATATGGGCCAGTCCAAATCAATCCACCATTGACTGAAACCGGTCTGGTCTGACAAGATTGATCCAGATCTAGACGGTTCAACCACCCTTGATGTGCTTACCTCTAAGACAATCCAATTAGATAATTCAAGTTGGTTTGACCGGTTTGAACCTAAGTGGTTCGATCAAACCCGAAATCCGAACATAGTCAAATGACTTCGCCGCTTGTGTAAAAATAACATGCATGTAATGTGATTTGAACATTCACCACTTATGTAAATAGCAACTACTATTACGACCAAGCTATGACCAATTTATTTATTTAAAGAGAGTTAAGTGCATAAATATAAGATTAATGGGTTTGGGCGGGTTGGATTGGGTTAAAGCGGGTTTGGATTGAACCCAACCTATTTAATTTGATAATACTAGGTCATTAATGGGTTGGTCGGTTAGATGGATTGGATTGAATCTCAACCCAAACCAAACCCAACCCAACCTGCCCAATTGCCATCGCTAGCAGAGCCTCTATCACTAAATTGCCATCATGCAGGTTTCAATTCATGGTGTTCAAGGAACTGTTTTCAAATACTGACTTGATTAACCCGTGCACCTTGCATCTAATAGCATCCAAGAGTGTAGGCTTACAAGCAAATCCGTTGCTTACCTTAGAAAACATGTCAATTAATTAAATCTTATTTTAGTTTTCAAACTTAATATAGTTTTGCCGGGTCTCCTCCCAAAGAACTTAATATACCATAGAAAACTTAATATGGTTATCAAACATGCCTCAAACTCAATAGGTAGAAGTCTGTATCCACACATCTCATGCAAGGAGGATATCCTAATGGGTTAGGTCTGATCCAATTCTGGGTAGATCTGAACCTCACTGATAGATAAATGTGCAGAATCAGTTATGAACCAGACCCAATAGATTGGGTCTGTAATTATGACTCTCAAGTCTGACCTAGATATAATTGACAATCATATAATTTGACAATAAACCTGCTTATTTGCTAAATTAACATCTTGGAGATCATAGTATGGCAATATTACAAATATATCAAGAAAAAAAATAGGTATTAGACAAGACCCTATGTCCACTTATATGTGTATAATGCATGAAAAAAATCCATGTAGCTATACAAAAGAAGTCCTTGTGTTTGCTGGGTAAAAGCCTAGCTCAAGGAATTAGTCCTCATCATTCTTTTACAAGACATCTAATAATGATGTAAAATTTGTTCATCATCATCAGTGCCTTATCCCAATTATATAGGGTCAGTTATATGAATCCTACTTTGCCAATTTCTTCTATTAAAAATCATATTCACTGTTAATGTATTATTAGTGCTTAAACCATTTCAGATCAAAGTAAGTTATATCATCATACTTTGAAGCTTAATGGGGAATGGAGAATGAAAATGTATATAGAAGAATGAGATGACACAGTAAAGGGAGTAAACCATAGGTTGTCAACCTGAAATAAAATGGAGCCTAGCTCTTCTACTTTGCATATTTTTATTCATTATTGCTCATAAAAGACAATTCAAACAATCCATGTCTTTCTTGTAATTAGATCTTGATTTCGTTTAAGTATTGAAAACAGATAAGATCTAATGGAGATAAGCTTTTTTGTATATATTAGAGCAGGACCATGGAATCAAAATAGAGGCTTAAAATTAAAACATTCATGGGTTTCATGCATATCTTAACTACACATAATATTATCAAATCAGGGAATAATTTTGACTTTTCAAAAACACCACACTCTTCCATTTTGTTGTACAGTTCATGCAACTTCCGATCTCAACATTGCAACTTCTGAGGCCGTTGGTACTGAGTTAGAAATCTGAAATAAGATTTAAGTTTGAATTTCTTGATCTATAGTGCATCTTTATTCCATAGACAAGAGACAAGAAAAATATAGGATCCAAAGATTTCTTTTACCAAAAGCTTTGTAGATAGTACTTTAGTTCAAAGTAAGAGATTACAACGAAAAGCAAAATCCCATGAACCAAGTAGGAAAAAAAATGAATTGATATATCCTCTAAATTAAAGGAGACTACAAAAAAATGATTCGCTACAAGAAAATCTGTCAAAGGCGGCGGTTTGGAGCTGGCGGTCTTAAAAGACAGCCACTAGAGTGATATCTGAGGAGGCAGTCTTCCAAAGACCGCTGCCTACCTCGACTTTAGAAACTAAGGCGGCGGACCATAAGAATATGCTCGGCAGATTTTACAAAGACAAAATTTAAACCGCACTACAACAAAATCGGTATATAGTGGCAGCAAAATCCGCCGCTGTAGATTAAAAAACCGCCACTATAGAGGTTTAGCGGCGGATACATTTCCGCCGCTGTATGCACTGTCACTCTAGGTTATAGCGACGGATATATCCGCCGCTAAAAAAGTAAGGGCAGATATGTAGCGGCAGATATATCCGCCGCTATAACCTGTTCAATTTGTTCAACCTAAGAAATTGAGATAAATTTGCAATTTATCCAACCTGATTAACACATATAACATCACCAAAATTTCAAATAAAATTTAATAAAAACTAATACATTAATTAAAAACAAAAGTACATCTTAAATGTGAGTTTCATACATTGATGATATAGAAAAAGGTACAAAATTCTTATTACATATAGTAATAAATCACAAAAAAATAAAAATTGTATCTTCAATATCTTCAACAATGCCTTCTATCATTCTTGTGTTGGTTCAACCTGAAAAATAGGGCAAACAAATATAAAAGTTAGATTGTGCATGTTGAAGTATATATATATATATATATATCAAATTATACATTAAATTGAAATAGGAAATACTAAAGATTTTTTCCACTCTGAGCAGATCCCAGAGTTCAATTCAATGAGGCTTTCAGTCTCTTCGACCTCATCTCAAAATGCCAACTTGTCAATCATGGAAAAATTTGGGGATGTCTCCATACAGAGGAATCTAGTTTTTGTTTTTTTCCTGGTGGATCCATGTGTTTATCTTGCTAATCTAGGGTTAGTTTGGATTATTTATTGGGTTGAATGCCCAGATGCTCAGCTTGATCATTCAATGGGTTGAGCTATTAGTGATCTGTACACTGGGTTAGGTTGGCTGGGCTCTTTGGTATAATATGGTATGAGTTCTCAACTTAATAGTACGTCTAGTTGGCGCCTATTCTGTAGGTGTGGCATTTGGTTCCCATTTACTCGAGGTCCAGCATACCCATCTCTGTTTACTAGGTTCTGGGTCCAAAATAGAGCTCTGTTTTTTAGGTTAAGTACAGAATTGTATTGAAGAGGCCTGACTAGACTTGGTTTCTGTTGATTGGGTGCTGGAATTGTGAATAAGTTCAATTTCAGATTTAGTAACTAATGATTCTAAATCCATTTTTAATGGCACAACCAATTAATGTTAAGTTCTGTTCCGACTTCCGAATACAGTAACTTTTATATATTTTAATTAAATAATTACTATTAGACAAGAAACAATAAAAATTCTATTTAGAAAATAGAAACTCTGGCATTACTATAACCCAAAGACATTATATATTTTCTGTTTTTGAGTTTTCTATTCAAAATCCCAACTCACTGGTTTAAACTAACATGGTTATTTATTTAAAAGGTAGTAAAGGAAAGTAAAGATAAAATAATACCTATATTAATATGTCCTTTCTTGGCAGACACAGACATACACACGCCCACGCTAAGATTTTTGCTTATCTTCTAGAATCTTAATCAGGTCCTTAACTGTGTGCACAATTAGGTACCTAGTAATTTAGAATCTCCTCTTAGGTAGTTAGTTTTGTCTCTTGAGAACATGTTGATTTTGTATTTGGCCTGCTTTTTCGGGGTGTTGGGTAGTGTTACATTACTAGTCATCAGATGCATACGTAGGAGGTACATAGAGCAGCAATATATGGGCATTTCTGAAAAAGTCATAAAGTCCACATAAGTTCATCCACTACTAATAGCTAAGTGAACTGAAAAATTCCAGAATATGATTGTTAGATTGATCACTAGAAAGCACAATGGACATGCATCACACAGATAAAGGCCATTACCCAATGTTGGTCTCATTTGTCTGGGGTCTTGGGAGGGATAAGAGAAGACTGGATACGTCTTAACCTTTGGCGTTTTTGGCACGAAGTGACCACTCTCAGACTCGAACCTGCATTATCACACTTTCCAGTCTGAGATTTTACCATTATACCAAGTAATAGCCCTTGCATGCATGACAAATCAAAGTAACAAAACATTACCTGCATGGTAAGGTTTTGGACCAGAAGGCATTGATTGAAAGGAAGATCAGTGCTAGTCTTCATGGCAATGATGCTCAAACTTGATTCTCCTACACTTTTCTTCCACATAGAAGTCATTGAGCAAAGTGAAGCTGCAGTGAAGGATAAGGTAGTTGGAAGACTCTTCCTCTACCCTGCACAAGGGGCAGAGAGGGTCTGGTATGTTAGCCCCCTTAATAACATCTGTTTGGTAAGACATCTCTCTCAAGCTATTAACCATGTAAAGAACTTGATCTTTGAGGGTACGATAGACCTCCAGATGGTTTTCTAGGGAAAGAGAAAATAATTATTGTGTCCAAACCCTGATAACAAGATTTAACAGAGTACAAGCCAGATTTAGACCATTTGCAACATCTGGTATCTTGAGCTTGGAGATTAACTGATTATATTGATTTCTGCTCCTTGATGTGCCTTCAACATATCAAAATTGAAATTAATATAAAACATACATAATAACATGCATTTGCAACAAATAAAGTCACTTGCGGCTATCATGTTGTAGGGTTTCCCCTTGGTACAAGGACCAAGGAAGAAGCAGGAAGATGTTCTTGCATAGACTTTTCTTTTAATTATTAACCATGTCAAAGGGGCCTATTAAAGTTATAAAAAGCTTCTAGTTAATCAATGAGGTAAAACCAGGTCTAAAGATTCTTCGAAAGAGTAGGTCAAGGAGATCAAAACAGAAATAAAAGCATTAGCTATCCTGAGAAATGCTTCAAAACACAAATCTGCTATTCCTACATCTTCTCTAGATAGAAATCTGTCCTGAAAAGACCTCATGCATTTTCTTCTCCACTCACTATTCATTGGGCAAATTTCATATTAAAAACCCTTATCCATGCAAAACAAGCATGTCTTTGTGGGCAGTTTTCAAATTAGAAATATTTTAAAATATGGATGATGGCTAATATAACTCATGGAAGATGTCAATGCATGGTAACTGTTGAGGTCTAAGTTGACATGGACTGGGTGTTGAGCACATAAACCAATCCAAAAGGTCCCCTACCTGAGAGAAAACTTTTGCAGAGTATAAACAATGGTGTCATCATGGGCTGCAATCAGAGAAACAACTACTAAAAATCAAAAGCAACTAGTATTTGACAAACAAACAAAAGAAAATCATTAACTGATAATATGCTCATTATTAACATATTGATGGATTCAGCTTCTAACATGAATGTATGAAACATTACACATCGGTCTTCCATCCAATACTGAAACTTCACCCCAAGGTCCTTCTGGATCAGCTTATTGAATGAGATTTCAGAAGCTATTGCATTAGAAAAAAGAATCCAGAAAAAAGGTCCTACTGGTTCATCATATTGAATGAGATGTCAGAAGCTATTGCATTAGAAAAAGGTCCTAGTTCAGCTTATTGAATGTATGATAAATTTGCATGCAAATTCTTGGAGAGTTCGCATCATCACCATAGATACTCCTTTTATTAATTATCAGCCAAGTCTTAGCAAAATTATTTGGCTTCAGCTACAGTACTCCTCTTCTGTCCACTATTTATATATAAGATTTTTTTCTTCCTTTTTTTAGTAACAAGTGGAATTCATTCATTAAGGAGATGAAACAATGCAGAATACATCAGACTTTCCCCAAAGTTCAATTTAAGTCTTCCAGATGATGGTTGGAACCAGTCAGCTAACCTTCGTGGTCTCAAGCTATGAGAGGTTGCAACTATCTGCCAATGTCTTAATAGGTGAACCACTAAAACACCTCTGAATTCATCAGGAACTGAAACCTAATGAGCCACCCTTATCAGTAAGAAGTTCACACCACATGCATAAATGCTCACACCTACACCATACATGGTATATATGTATATGACTAATGATATTTTTCTCTATTTTTTCGTTTATTTGATTTTTGAATTCAATTTTAAAGACCAAATGAAATATGGAGAAGTCAAATATAGAAATATTGTGTGGTACCCCTAAGTGACAGTCTTCATCCTTTCAAACCCTTTATGCTACATAAACCTTCAACTGACCCAAAGGTTTTCTTTACTTGTGCTCTGTACAGCAATGAAATCACTTAAACTGCACTACTACTAAAAAGGGAATATAAACTTGTGCATTTTTAAAGTCTGTAAAAGAAAGGGAACACCTATAAATTTACAACAATATTAAGTAGTATCAGATAAGTATACTTTCCACTCCTTACTCCCTACAAGAAGGCGTACAATTAAAAGAAAGGAAAAACAAAAACAGGGGTCAAAACCCTTGGGAATTATTGAGAGAATTTATATGAAATATAGCGCCAATATGCACATGGACCCTATCTTCCTCCAAAATTATTTCTGCCTCTAAATTATATATTTTGAAATTGATAAAAACACTTGTAAGAGCATAGACATGCCAAACTATTGGTTGGCAAAAAAAAAAAAAAACTTTGTGAAATACTGACCTGAATTGCTAGGGTCTTGTAAAGCAAGTTGCCTGATCTCTTAAAGCTCTATGCAGTAAAATTTTTATGAACACTTTGAGTACTCTATTAAGCAAAGAAAAGCACAAGGCGGTGACAGATGGTAGGACAACATGCAAGGGCTTGGGAAAAGTGCTCTGTTTGGTACCAGATTTCTTTGTCCTCCACTTGTAATCACTTGTGCTAAGCCAGCTTAACTAAGGCTCGTTTCTAACAAAAAGATCTTGGAGGATTTCATCTTTCTACATGAGAAACCATAATTCCCCTTTTGCAACTTCTCTGTAACCCCCCATGGAGCTCTTCATCCATATTTCTACTCTCCCTTGAGTTGTAGAGGTCCATGTTATCTGTTTACCAGAACCTTTAGCTCTCTTATAGTGGTGCTATGCACTCCAACTTTTTTTTTATTTGAATCAGTAACTTTCATTAAAAATAACAGTTAATCATTATACACTGTCAACAACTCAGAGCATGAGGGTTTGTCCCAATCAATTTCAATAATTAGAACAGAACTCAAAAAAGGTTTTCCCTGAAGGTCCCCTGCTTTGCCAAAGTATCAGTCACAGAATTGGCTGACCTCTTTACCCACTTGAAAATTACTCCAACATCCCTTGCTACACTGAGTAAACAAGAAATGGTTCTTACGCCACAAACTGGGTATAAAAGAGTAGAAGGGAAAAGGAAAATTAAGAAGAGATAACTTACCTGTTGACAAGATAGATCGATGTTGAGCTGAGAATAGTAGAGGGAAAATGGAAGGCTTCTTGTACGGTTAGAAAAGTTTGACCTGCAAAGCCCATCCAAATATTCAAGAGATAGTAAAATCGACTATGTTTAGATGCTCTCCCTGAGATATAATCAAATAAACATTTTACTTTTAAATTTATTCAAGGAAATAGGGAATGCTTAATATTCCCAAAAAAAATAATTTGGGTAGAATAATTTAAAAACAAAAGACAATGGAAAATGAAGAAAGAATTGATACCAAAACACACCATGTTCACGTGGTAAGAGTTTTAGAATGCTGAACTTAGAAAACTCAGAAGGAGCAAAAATTTTGGTTAGGTCTTGCTTATTTTTTATTTTCCTATTTCTTCTTGGTTGTGTCTTTCTTTTTATAAAGGATTTAATCAAACCATATCTTGATGTTGCAGGGAGGGATGAGAGTGTATACTCAAAGATGGTTCCTTTGATGGTTTGATCTACTGCATAAAAAATGGGACAAACGAAAAAAGAAAAAAAAAAGTGTAAGAGAGAGAATGAGAGAAAAAGGAAGATGAAAGGGGGAGAGAGAGAAATCGGTGCAACAACTTACCTGAGTTCACTTCGGTTCAGTTCTTCTCATCTGCCGAAGGGAGGAATGGCAATGAGGGAGTTCACTTCGATGGTCTAATCGGCAAAGAGAAGAGTTTCGTCTGGTCTGCTGCAGTAAAATAGGGAACGAACGAAAAGAAAAAATTATGAGAGAGATTATGAGAGAAATCAGTGACTTACCTAGCCGGAGTTTCAGTTGGTTCTTCTCATATGCCGAAGGAAGGAGAGGCGACAGATGACGAGCAAAAGCTTGGAAACCTGGAATCTGCAAAGAGAAGAGAGGGGTTTTTCGCTGGTGAGGTTTTGGGGGAAGACGAGGGAAGGTGGGCGCTTTATTTGCGCGGGATAAAAGATTTAACCGTGCTCTTATGTTTTTGATGATTTTAGTTTGAGTGTTCTATAGCGGCAAATATTCATCCGCCACTATACCTAACCGCACCTACAGCAGCGGATTACACTACTCGCCGGTTGAAAAAAAGATATATAGCGGCGTCTTTCTTAGTGTCGCTAAGAAATCCGCCGCTATATATCGATTTTGTTGTAGTGCCGGTCTAAAAGACTGGTATAGAATAAACGCGCGCGGGGAGGCAAAACTCCTCATTTTCCGTTTGAACGCGCGCGGAGAGGCAAAAATCTTCATTCTCCGTTCAAACGCGCGCGGGGAGGTAAAAATCTTCATTCTCCATTCGGTTTCGACTGTTTTATSCAAAGTCCTCTTYGAGCGTTCGATAGAGAAGAGAACGGTTCTGCGATAGAGGTAACAATTTCTGCATTCGATCTCTGGAAATGAGAGAGGCAAATATATTCTCATTTCGATTCGATCGTTGAAGTTGAACTCTCATTTTGATTTTTTTTTTTCGATTTTAGGTCGCTTCCCTCATCGGAAGAGAGATCCGACTTTATTTTCCAAATCCATCGATCTGCCTTTATTTCCAGAGAGGTATGTATGATCTTCCTTCATTTTCACTTCATTAAACCTTTAATCTGTTCTGTAAAATATTTCTTCGTCCTCATCCAACTTCTCTGACCGCAAAATGATCACATGGTACCACCATTTCTAATCGTAGAAGATATCAACTTCAAATCCGGGACTGAGTTGACTGAGGTAATGTGCCTTCTCCTCTCTCTCATCAACTATATACTTTAGACTTGGGATGTTATCTTATTATGGAATCCATGTGCTTTCTTGGTAACGATCTATGTGTGATGTTATTTTCCTTCTGAGTAACAAAACTATCGAGTAACAAATTTGCCCGCTCCATATAAGTGTTCTTCATTTTTTAGAACACTTCCATAGATATTCCTCATTTGATTGATTATACTGTGAAGATGGTTCAGGCTCGTGTGAAAGAATATCTAACCAAGACAACTTCCACAGATATTCCTAATTTGATTGATTATACTATTGGTCGATTCGTGCTTTATCCATATACAGAGTAGAATGGATTCTCATTCTGAAACAGCAGGCCATGGGATTCAACAAGGGCAGAGAGTGCTGCAAAGGTTTAGACTAGGAAAAGACTTAAACTATACAAAATTGTCAATTAAGGGAGAACCCAAATTGGTGGTGGGCTGGATGCAGGATGAGGAAAGAACTCCTGGACAATATAGAAACATTATGAGGGAGATGATGAGCTCAAAAGAAACAGAATTGTATATGCAACTTGGGTTTATAGATCAGCTAACAGATTGATAGATGCTTTGGCAAGGAGTGRACAGAGATCTTCAACCCCAATATATACAGGAGTTATCTGAAAAGACAAGCATGCAAGATCTTCAACCTGCAATCTGAGATTACCAAAATAGGAAGAATGAGTAGTAAAATTTTGAATTTGAAATACAAACCTTAGTAGTCTGGGTAGCAGAGAACAAAGCTATTTGCCTTTCCTAGCATACCACAAGACACCTCAATTAACTCATGATGCAGAGAACAAAGTTATTCTAACTCTGTTTTTTTTTTTTTTTCTTTGATGTCTTATTATGACATTAGTGTGGTATTGGAAGTGATGAAGATGCAAGCCATTTAGACAATCCTTTCTACTTTGGAGCCCTTGATCCGTAAAGTTGTAAGTGCATCAATCCTTTCTACTTTGTTAAATAATTTGTCTTTAGTAATATTAAAATACTGAATGAAGATTCGAAGTTTGACATTCCATTTCTCTGTGATTTTGATGCTGCCAGAACCTTACAAGTAATTCYACATTATCTTTTCCCAAGTTTTGGCTTTGGCTACTTTGTTGCTATAGATGTTGGTTCTAGAATATCATTCGGAGATCTAATTTGGGACTAATTTGTATCATTAAATCATTATGCAACTATCATATAATTGGGACTCATTTATCTACTTTACAGATTTCAATAATATTTGCCTTGGTTCAAATTCAGTAGCTTTCTTTTTTTTTTTTTGGGTTATCATGCATTTGACATTGTTTTTTTGTCCATTTTTTGGTTGCACCTAAAGAAATATTTATGAGTTAAAATATTGTTTTATGAGGGATGTCATTTGCTTTCTTTTTGCAATACCTCTTAGTTTTCTGTATAGCTTCTCACTGTATAGTTGCTGATTTATGTCTAGGGGTAATTGCCCTTTTTTGGCTAATGAAATTATACTTTATTAGGATATACTCTTCCATGCCTTGATTATTTGTGTGAAGCCATTGGTAAATACTACAAGATGGTTTGTTGATCCATGACTGAGCTTCACATCTCAAAAGTTAATGATTCTGTGTATCAGTGGTGTGAAGTATGTGCTCCATTTGGCAATGATCTCCAATGGGGTGTAAGAAGAGTCTTAAAGAACTGAGTGGCAATCTGTTTTGAATATGTRAGTTTGAGATTCCGATACCATTTCAATAGGATAAAATAAATGATGGAAGGTTTTAGGATTTTCTGAGCAGAGAGAACAAGTTAAATCTATGTAGCCAGTGATAACATTTGTCTTTTGTTGATAAACCTTTCCATAATATTTTCTATATGAAAATTTGAAAYGGTATGGATGAGTTCATTTCACCATTTGGGTGCTACTGTCTAGTGATACAGAGAATATGAAGATATTAATTCGGGGTGATTTGCAGACTGGAAAGATAGCTAGTGTATCTAAAATTGGCTTCTAAAAAAGNACTTGAAACAGAGAGATAACGAGGTTTGAAAGTGAATGACAGAGAGAAGCTGGGGAGTTTCCAACATTTTGATCCTTATTTGAAGGAGTGTTATGAAGAAATCGATCCTTCACTATCGTCAGCGGAATCTGATGAAGTACATGTTCTTGCGATTGACGATAGTTTTGTTGATCGGAAAGTAATTGAGCGTCTGCTCAAGATCTCTTCTTGCAAAGGTCATTTTCAAATTATTCTTCGTTGCATTTGGTTCTCATCTTGTTCTTTTTGTTTTTTAGTGTTCTGTTTTGAACTTTTTTTTGTTATCTAAATAAATATTGTTGAAATCTTAGTTACTGTTGTGGATAGTGGAAGGAGTGCTCTGAAATTTCTGGGTTTGGATGGGGAAGAAAACTCTGCAGTCGGCATGGGTGTAAGAGAATTTAGTAAGTTGTAGTCAATATAAATGATTCCTTGGAATTATTTTTTTAGTGATTAATTAAATCTTTTCATCTGATATTAATTGCAGGGTTTGAAGTTGAATATGATAATCACTGATTATGCCTGGGATGACTGGATATGAGTTGCTCAAGAAAATCTAGGTTAGTTAGATTCAATTCATATATATTCTTATAGCATTTCAACGGATTAATTCGAAAGATACTGAATTCGGTAATTACTTATTTCCTTAATCTTTCTATGCAGGAATCTTCGACCTTCAAAGAGATACCTGTGGTGATTATGTCATCCGAAAATACCTTGTCTCGGATTGACAGGTATATTAATTAAATATATCATAACACTTTTTCCAGTAATCAAAATTGAAGTATATGAATAGAAACATGCTTGAAACACTGTCAAGTCCATTTATAAAACAGAAAGTGTTCAAGATGCATCTGAGTGGGTACGGTCACTGGATTATTTGCTGGGACAATCACTAATTTCTGTTTAAAACAGTCCGAGAGAAGAATTCATTTAGTTTATTAGCTTTGACAGTTAGAAGGGGACATTGGGAGATGTTAGGAGCTGGTTTATGTTCTGTTTTGTCTAAAATGAGCAGGTGGTTGAGGAAGGGCAGAGGAATTTATGTTCTGTAGCAGATCTGAATTGTTGATTAGTAGATCAGTCCCCATGTTAAATTAATTCTTTGGAAAAAAACGAAAATGAACAATCTGCAAGTGTTATAGAATGGTAGCTGGAAGTGCAAATCATGGTGCATTTACAAAGTATCATGGTATGATGGATACAAGGCTATCTTAATTAAATACATTTATTCATATGCTTCTTATCTTCCATATTGTAGTCTCAGCAGCAAATATGGATTCTTCAAATTCCTGTACCAATATCCGAATTATGAGCTGACCTAACTTATGGTGAATCTGTTTTATTAGGTTTTAGTAGCTGAGGAGTCTAAAATTGCAGAGATGGATGCAAGCTTCAACCGGAGAAGCTGAAATACTTAGAGTTTCTGTAGAGACGCTGAAAGACTTAGAATTTCTGTAGAGACGCTGAAAGACTTAGAGCTTCTGTAGAGACAGTGAAAGGGAGAGCTTGTTCAATTTAAAAATGAACATGCATTCAGAGATGCACTACATTATTTGAGAATTTGATTTTTTTTTAATTTTTGTATTTGAACAATTGCATTCTGTATTTAAACAAATTTTAGATATTATAATAATTAATCTCCTAATTAATAGATATTGTTTCAAATTGCGTTTTTATATAAATTTAAGTTTTGATGGATGGGATTTGCATTAAGCACGACTCATAAAGCAATACAAAATACAGTACAAAAGGTATAAACAAAAATATGGCAAACGACTATTAAAAAAAATTTCTAAGTCGGCAGTCTTATTGACCGCCAGCATAGCCATATAAATAAGAACCTAAGGCGGTGGTAAGAAACATCTACGCCGACAGTCAAAACCACGCCTTATTAACGATAACCCGGCGGCTTCAATAGACTGCCGCTTTAGAGCAACATCAAAGGCGGCAGTCATTTTAACCTAAGCCAGCGGTCCAAATCTAAGGTGGCAGCTTTTTAGGGGGCGGACGCATGACTGCCAGCTTTGACCCCTTTTCTTGTAGTGATTCCAGGTAGAAACTAGAAACCATTCAATAAGAAACAACTATTTGAGAGAGTTCAGAACTTTGATGTACCTATCTGAAGCTCTGATGTATACACGACTTGAGAACTCTGAGAAACAACAACGACGAAAACAATTGAGTTGAGAAAACTACGAAACTAGTAGAGTTGAGAGAAAATCTTGCTTCAATGGCTGAGAGGACAAACTTACTTCAATGGCAGAAATAGAGAGTTGAGAGAACTGCAAAAAAAATTCGACGGCGAGTGGCTTGAAACCCTAACCTTCTATTGACCCGCTCCTTGTTCGACAGTTTGACTCTTACATCAGCTTCTCTCTCGTCCCTCTCCTTGACCCAAGTGACCCTAATCCTTTTTGACCCAATGGGTACCCTCGACCCAACCTACCCATACCTCTTTTTCCTTGATCCTAATGGGTCACTTGACCCATATAACCCACTGCTGAAATGGGTGGGTTGGGTGGGTCAAAAGGGTTAGGGTCAAGAATGCCACCCCTAGGAAGAATTGAGCCTTGTAAAGGAGAGACTGCAAGGCACCAATAGTTTTCTTATACAACGAGGCATTTAGAAATGGAGTGCTTGAAAACTGGGACCGGATCATCTACCCATGGAGTGCGCCCCACATCCCATCCCATCCATGCATTGGGAGTATTAGAATAGCACACACAAATCAATAAATCCAAGATATATTTGCATTGAGAGAGGAAAAAAACCGACTTGTGAATCTCTTAAATACAAGAAAATAATATAGATCACCTAAGTCCTTTGAGAGTAAATTATTGTTGCATAGCAATAATCCCCAATAGATTTTTGGAACTTAGGCGGTTTCCATCAACAACTATGACACTTCATCAAGAGAACTTTCTCCAACGTTTTAAATCTACAAATTATCCTAACTGGATGAAATGAGCACCGATATGGAGAGATCAATGAGCAATGGTCTAGCGAGATCAATAGAAAACGTTCATATTGTTGGAAGGGTTAGAAATCATATTAAACATGGCTAAACCAGGTTTAGTGGCTGGCCGAATTTTTAAAATTTTTCTAACTCTACCTGGGAGTCAATTTTCCAATAATTTTGAAATTTGACATTTTGGGATCAAACTTGCATTGAACTAGACTAGATTTGAAAACTAAATTAAAACTGATTATACCTAATACAAAGATCATAATGTGTAGCTCCTAGAGTGGTAGTTCATGCTCAATATTAATTCCAAAATCAAACTCCAACTGAAGATGGCATAGTGTATACGTAAAGCCGATTCAGAAATATAGTTTCAATAAAACTTGTTTCCAACTTGCTTTGATCGATGTAGGTATATGAACCTAATATCCATTGATGTTTTTCTTGCAAAAGCACAATAGAGAACTAATGGAAATCGTCCCTTATCACAACTGGGTTGAATTAGGGTTTTTGGAAGGCAAGGGAGAAGAGAAGAGAAGAGAGCAAGAGAGTGGAGAGAATTGGTGAATTCCCCCTTCCCCTCTTAGTCTCTTATATAGAGCACTTTCCTAATTTTATTAGGAGTTGATCCATATCAAATTTGGATCATGACTTTATCTATAATTGATAATCATTATCTTCTTAAGAGAATATATTCTCCATACCCATTTTCAATCCAAATCACATGACAACTTAACTAATCATATTAGTAATGATCCTTAGGCCCATTTTCCTTAACGCTTCGCGTTCCAAGGTGTTGCATGGCCACTTTGGGC
Organism: Nelumbo nucifera; assembly: GCF_000365185.1. The sequence continues at coordinate 5,277,846 of NW_010729090.1, forward strand.
ATGAATATTGTATAACGTGGCACCCACAAAGGTCTCATACAATTTCATAAGGGTTCGACCCCACCTTTAGAAGGGGTTAAGCCGAATTCACTACTTAGGATTTGAGAACCCCTGACACAATCAACTTAGGCTTAGTTTGGGGCCAACATTTGCAAATCAATGACCCTTAGATTCAGCTAGCCTATAAAGACCCAAGAACAATGAACTTATGCAAGATAAATTTTATTAGATAATCATCCTTATAGTGGTCTCTTACACCTAACTTATTGACCCATAATCATCAAAACATTGCCCATAGGGAAAGACTTCTTCCCTGACTGCAAAATGCATTGTCACACTCTCTACTCGGATGAATCCCGGGATTAAAATATTTTGCAAACATTTTTCATAAGATAATAATATAACATATAAATACGTTTTGCAAATTACATTTCAAGTACAGTTGAAATCCATTACCGGTAGTTTAGGTTTCCATCAAAGAGAGTGTAAACCCTAATATTCACTTTGTCTAACAAAGGAGCCGATCCTATCACTATGATCACCTACACTGGTAATTTCTTAAACTGCCCTAACATACTCAGATATTTGATCCTCAATGCATCTCACTGGTTGGCATATAAAAGACAACTCAGTTCTAAACCATGTGCAGTATCATAACCTAGTCTAGGGTTAAATTCAATTTTCTAGTTTTTTCTATTTATTTTCAAGGTCAAGGGCATAGCTGAAAATTGGTTTGGATTCAGTGTTTCTTCTAAACACCCATTGGTTGTTCTTGGGGTCTAACCCTAGTAGGGGGTCACAGTACTTGATTTCACCTCCATTGAAATTCATTATCCTCGCCTAAAATTAAATCACAATTGAATTTTATTAACCTTATCACATTCACAATTCACACATACATTTGTTGCATTACTAAAAATCATTTCACAACCTTAGTTTCATTAGGAAATTAGTCTCATCACAAATTCATAAAAGATATTCACTTCACAATACTAAATAAACTCAATCATCACCTTTCCCTCTTGATTTTAAACCACTAGAGAGTCACAAAGAATCACTAATCACCTACCACAACACATGTGATGGTTATAATCATCACTAATCACCCAAAAATTATGTTGAACCTAGTTCGATTCCCTATAGCAAGCTATGGCAGTCTTCTAGAAGAAACCCTAATCAAATCGATGGTGAGGATGAGCCCTAATTTGATCTTCCTTTTGTTACCTGCCCTGATACCATTTGAAAGGTGGTACAACATAGATACAGTGGAATTTGAACCAAAAAATAAAGAATGAGAAAATGAGAGAAGGGAGGATAAGAGAAAAAGAGAGAAGAGAGAAGAGAGAAAAGAGAAAAGTGTTGAATTGTTTTAGAGAAGGACTATTAGACTTCATAATCCATTCTTAGCAGTTGACATACCTTTTATATTAATACTAAATAGATGTTGAATTACATATATGCCCCTGGTTATGATATATAATGGACAGGAGTGTCCAAAACATAAGATAAAAGGACATCTTTGTCCTACCACCCAATACAATCTTTCATAATTACACCATGATACATTCTTGCTTAACTTTATACATGTTAATTTAATACTTCAATATTCACTCACTCAATCATAATATACAATTCACACACTAATGCATCTTTACCAATTCAACAACACTCTCACACAAGTGCAAATAATGAAATTCATAACAATGCCAAACCACAAGACATATTGATATTAATCAGGTACACTTGAACAACTCTAAACTTATTTCAAACAAGAGACTCATAACTTTATAATGCAACATTAACTTAGACACACATTATGCACGATAGATCTAACCAACACCTAGCAATTTGATTGGATATTGCGATGAGATAGAAACTTCCCCAAACACTTGCAAAATTCAAACAATATTGTTAAGGAACCTTTTAAAGAGATCAACATCTTTGGAAACACTTCCATTGGATTTCAACAAATATTTTCCTTTTAATTATTGTTTAAGTTCAAGGAGAAAGCCGTGGAATCAAACCCAATAAAGATTATGGTTTCTAAGGAGGATTGACTAAGATCAGTCTTGTGGAGAATCTGTGAAATGCATCATACAACTGATTACATCAAGACCCTAAAAATATAAGTACAACTTTATGTAGTTTTCTTGTTGGGTTGTTGTAGCAGATCATTCTTGTGCAGCTTCAAAGTCATTTAGTTCTTAATCAACCTTGATGCCTGATATACTTGGAACTTCCTTAGATGGAATGATGATGATAATGATGGTGTAGACAATCATTGAAGCACAAACAACCAACTTAATAGAGCTTCCACTTCATCATCTATAGCATTCTAGCTTTTATACTCATTTAGCACCAAAAAGCTTATAAAAATGGTTGCACACTTAGATATACCACTAGTACTCTTAAATGAGTTCATTATCATCAAAATGCATAGGGTTAATCACAACTAATACCTCATATAAGGGGAACTTGAGGCCGACCTTGTGGTTGTTCTCGGTCAAGCATACACATGCAACCCGCTCTCCCCTTCCTCAGGCACCTAAGCCCATACTTGATGGGAATAAGGTATTATTCAATATTCTTATGCATGTTTGCCTCAATGAAGGAGAATACAATATCATTAAACCTAGGCCAGGACATCCTGAGTTTCCTCTTTGTTTTGGTCCTCAACCTCGGCATTAGAAGAAGGAACAAATTCCTCATCTACCTCACCATGGACATCCTCCTCGAACTCCACTCCCAAAATGTCCACCTCAAGCTTGACCTTGTTGGCATTTGTCACAGGGACCACCACTTAACCACCTTTCATTGAGACTAATCACTCTCACTACTACGTGCGTTGCCTGAGCTAGAGCTTTCCACCATAAAAATAAAGACAAAGACGATATAATGGGGAGAGTGGACTTACTAGAGAGGGGCTCTACATTAAAGATAAGAACACTTAAAGATGAGGACCTAAGTTGAGATCCACTAAACGCTCTCGCTTAAATGACAAAGGCACCTAGTTTTGTTCCTTTACCTTTATAGGGACACCAAAGACCCAAATGGATCAATGATCAACAATCTAGATCATACCCCACAAACGATGCCCATTCACTAGCTAATATGTGTCTAAGTGCCCATTCATGAGCTTGGAAGGTAGAGTGTCACACCTAACTCCCTTAAGTTTGAATTTCGAATTTTCAAATTCTGGTCTCCCGTGTGGTCTCCAATCATTGCAATTAATATTTGAACCAAGACGGGTTATGACCCCAATTATTCAACCTAGTCCAAACTGATAATTGAATAGGTCTACAGCCAAGCACATAAGCACATAAAGAGATTGTTGGCACGAATACATCACTCGACTTTAAAACTAGGGACAACTAATGTGGGTGTAAATGACCAAGGCTGGATCGCCATAGGATGTTGATGTGGACGACACATGGAGAACAATGCAGTTTGGTTGACGTGGAGAACGATGATGTGGCACTCTTCCACTTGCCACAGAGTTGAGCAACAGTGCATACCATGGAACTTAGACAAAGAGAGACACATGGCCACCAACAAAAGCCCAAATCTCCCACCCTTTTCTCTACCTTTCACGCGAAGATTGTTGAATGATCCCCTAGAACATTAGCCAATGATGACCTTGGGACATGACATGTTTCCCTTAAAGCAAGGAGCAAAACGATACTCCCCCATGGGTATGTAAGGGTGTGCTGCCCAAGGTACATTTTTCTACACTCTATGGCATTTTAACTCTCTTGCTTTCTAGCTTACGTTGCTTAACTACAACCAATATGACCTAGCCAATGATAGGTCCCAGTCAAAACTAGAGAGAGATAAAGTATTCTGCTTAGGGTGAGAATAGACCACAAGTAGTTTATTAACTTTCAATTGCCCCATCCATGTGGTGGGGTGGTGTTTAAATACATAAACTTCTTAACTTCCTACCACTGAAATAGCCTTAAAGTAAGGGAGCTGTCTAACTATATGGCCTATCCCTATGCCTTCTCATGATAACAACTTAACAGAAATAACAAATAACTTATTTGACTCAATCTTGTTTAAGACCAGCTAACAACATGCTTAAGACTAGCTAACAATCAACAACTAACTGCTTTGATCGATTCTTGTGGCTTGACCGAATCCTTCTCTACTGGGTACTGCTCTATCGGGCCGTTGCATGGGCCATGTATGATGGGCCATGCATGAGCATTATCAGTCCGCATACCTTGGGTTATGCGTGGGTACCCTATTCGATCTTCTCGGCCCATCATTGCCCCCATCCTGAAGATGGACCTTGTCCTCAAGGTCTAGATTGATGTACTTCTTGCACAACTCTTGGGAATTCTCCCAAGTAGCATCTTCTCTAGGAAGGTTCTTCCATTGGACGAGACTTTCCTCCACGAAAGTGGATCCTTTCTTCACCCAACGGGTATCTAGGATGGCTGTTGGTTCAGTGATGAGTTCTCCCTCCTCGTTTATGGGTGGTAAGTCGGTGTTAGTGGCAATGGTGTCGCCCACCTGTTTTTTGAGTAGGGAGACATGGAAAACTGGATGGATGCGCGAGCCCTCGGGAAGTTGCAGTTTATAGGCCACCTTGCCTATTCATTCCTCCACTAGGTACGACCCATAATAGCGACTGGCCAGTTTGTGATAGGCCCACCTATAAACCGTCTGCTGTCGGTATGGGTGGAGCTTGAGAAAGACTAGATCGCCTACTTGGAACTCGACATCTCTTCTTTTAGCGTTAGCCATTTGGGTCATGCGGTTAATGGCCGCATGTAAGTTTACTTTGAGTTGCTGCAAAATGGCATCGCAAGAGAGCATGGCTTGATCTACTTCTTCTACTAGGGATGTTCCACCTTAGTAATTTGGAATACGAGGTGGAGGTCTCCCATATAGTGCTTGAAAAGGGGTCATTCCGATAGAGGAATGATAGGTGGTGTTATACCAAAATTCTGCCCATGGCAGGAAGGAGCTCCACTTCYGAGGTTGCTGAAAAACAAAGCAACGAAGATACTGCTCTAGACAACGGTTGACCACTTCTGACTGTCCATCAGTTTGGGGGTGATAGGCAGAGCTCATCTGCAATTTGGTACCAGACATCATAAAGAACTCCCTCCAAAAGTGGCTGATGAAGATAGGGTCTCTATCACTAACTATCATCTTGGGCATACCATGCAGCTTCACAATGCCTTCTACAAACCTTTCAGCTACTATCTTCGTCGTATAGGGGTGCGGCAGGGTCAGGAAATGGGCTGATTTGGTGAGACGGTCTACTACCACAAAAATAGTGGTTTTGCCTTTGGAGGGAGGTAGTCATTCTATAAAGTCCATGGTAATGTCGTCCCATACTTGGCAGGGGACGGGTAATGGCTGTAATAGTCCTGCTGGGAATAGAGTGTCCACCTTATTTTTTGGCAAATGGCGCAAGAAGCTACATATTGTTGAATATCTTTGTACATGGAAGGCCAATAGAACTATTGTGCCATATGCTTGTATGTGCGTAGTACCCCAGAATGTCCACCATAGGGGGAGTCATGGAACTCCTGTAAGAGTATAAGAATGAGGTGGGACTGAGGAGGGATCATGACGCGGGTTTTGTAACATACCAGTCCATTTTTCCGTGTGTAGGGAGCTCTAGGATTCTCCGTTGCCAGCTTGCTGATGCGGATCATGTAGGGGTGGGTGCTGGCTTCTTTCTTGATGGTGTCCCACAGAGATGTTTGAGGCATGTAGAGAATATTAAGGCTAGGACTACCCAAGACTCTCGAAAGTGCATCTGCAGCAGAGTTTTCTCGTCTAGGCTTATAGATGATTTCATAGTCGTACCCGAGCAGTTTGGATACCCATTTCTGTTGTTCTGGTGTCCCAATGCGCTGCTCTAATAGATACTTGAGGCTGCGCTGATCGGTCTGGACGTAAAACTTGCAGCCCACCAGGTAAGGTCGCCATGTCTGTATTGCCTGAACAATGGCGAGCATTTCTTTGGCATATGTGGACCAACTTTGCTTGTTGACGCCTAGAGCTCGACTCATGAATGCAATGGGTCGTCCCTATTGCGTCAATACTGCTCCATTACCTGCGCCGGAAGCGTCTGACTCAATGGTGAAGGGCTCCTCAAAATTAGGCATTGCTAGTGTGGGAGTTGTGGTCATTGCCTTTTTTAAGGTTGTAAATGCTTCTTGGGCTTCGGTGGTCCATCTAAATTCACCATTCTTGAGAAGATTGGTAAGGGGTCGAGCTATAATCCCATAGTTGCGGACGAACTTCCTGTAATACCCTGTAAAGCCTAAGAAGCCACGTAAGTTAGTAATATGAGTGGGTTGAGGCCACTTAAGCATAGCCTCAATTTTCCCTTGGTCTACCTTGACCCCGTGGGAAGTGACAATGTGTCCCAAATACTCCACCTCTGACTGGCCGAATATGCATTTACTAAATTTGATAAAAAATTGGTAATGCCTTAAAACCTCAAAAGTTGTTCGAACATGTTAAAGATGCATGTTCCAGTTGGGACTATAGATAAGAATATCATCAAAGAAAACTAGCACAAATTTATGGAGATAGGGTCGGAAGACAGAATTCATAATAGCCTGAAATGTGGAAGGTGCATTACACAGGACAAAAGGCATAACCAAGTACTCATAGTGACCATTGTGTGTGCAAAATGCCGTTTTATGAATGTCCGGTGGGTGGATCCGTACCTGGTGATATTCGGATCGTAAATCAAATTTGGTAAAAAAGGAGGCTCCATATAGTTCATCTAGCATATCGTCAACAGTTGGGATAGGAAATCTATCCTTAATGGTYACGGCGTTGAGTGCCCAATAATCGGTACAAAAACGTGAAGTCCCATCCTTTTTCTTAACTAGTAAGACAGGGGAAGAAAATGGACTTGTGCTAGATCGGATGAGCCCCAACCGTAACATATCTTGTACTTGTTTTTCGATCTCAGCTTTTTGGAAATAGGCATACCTGTACGGCCGGACGTTGACAGGTTCCGTTCCTCCTTTGAGAGTGATGTGGTGGTCTATCTCTCTTCGTGGTGGCAGTTGTGTTGGTTCTTGGTAGAGATCACTGAATTCTGCCAACAGTTGCTGCATATCCGGGTGTAGTTGTGGAGACACCTCTTCTGCGACTACTTGGAGACAGACGACAAATAGCGAATGTTCCTATTTGATCCCCTTCGTAATTTGTTTGAAGGAGGCCGGCTGAATTGTTTGGTGGTCGATCCCCTTCAACAGCCGGTGTTGGTTGGCCCAAGAAAACTCCATCGTCATACGCTTTCAATCACACGCCACAGTTCCCAACTGCTCTAGCCAATGGATTCCTAGTATCATATCCAACCCAATTAGTGGTAAAGAATAAAGTGTCAAGGTGAATGGAATACCTTGTAGTATGACATGCACGTTCTCAAATCTTCCTCGGCACTTAAGGGGTTCATCATTGGCTACTTTGACGTTGAACGGCTCGGTAGGTACTACCGGTAGGTGCAGCAGTTCGACTATCTTATTGTTGATGAAGTTATGGGTGGATCCACTGTCGATGAGAACAATCAGTTCGTGTGATCCTACCATGGCTGTGATGCGCATGGTTCTAGCTGCCGACCAACCCGTGAGAGCATGTAGAGATATTTCAGGCTCCCTGCACAATTCGGTGAAGCTTGGTTCGGCATCCTCTAGTTCGTCGTCGCTGCAGTTCCCGGCGAGCAGTAACAATTGCGGCCCCTTGCATTTATGCCCGGGCCCAAACCTCTTGTCATAGTTGAAACATAGACCTTGAGCACGCCTTCGCTGCATCTTTGTCCAAGAAAGACGTTTCAATGATGGGGTTGACTTTGTCCTTGTCAAGAAAGAGTCGCCGGCACTCCTGGTGGCTGTACGTAGAGTCCTCTCCTGACGACGTAGCTGTTCATCCTTCATTCTAGCCAAGCTGATAGCCTCCTTCAAGGATTTCGGTTTAAACATCCAAATCCCGTCGGCTATGTCCGTTTTGAGCCCTCCCATGAACGTACCGACCAACGCCTTCTAGGTCCATCCGTGCACCCTATTGCCCAGTCGTTCGAACTCTTTCTAATAGTCACGTAGAGACCCTGTTTGTCATATTTTGGATAACGACTCATCGAAGTCTTCGCAGTCGGTTGGGCCGAAACGGGCCCAGAGTTCTTCTACAAAAATCTTCCATGTTACCTCCTTTCCGTCTTCGAGATAGGTCCGGCGAAGCTATTGCCACCATTGGTTTGCTTCTCCTTCCAGATGGAAGGAAGCTAGTGACACCTTCCGTGGATCCTCGGTGTGTTGGTATTCGAAGAACTGATCAACACGGGCGAACCATTCGGTTGGGTCATCACCTGCATACTTGGGAAACTCGAGCTTGGCTAACTTTGAGGAAAACATGGGTCGTCCTCCTTCTGTATTGTCACGGGATTGTCTGTAGGAGGACTGTCCGCTGTGTTCATTAGCGTGGCTCGTAGATGGTTCCTGCCGCATCAACAAGACTTCAGACATCTTACTAATAGCTGCCTCAAGCTGGTGTAACTTGTCATTAACACCTAACTCGAGCCTGCTCAAACTTGCTTGGAGTTCTCCAAGCCCAACTTCCAAACTCTCAATTCTTTCTTTGTTGGTTGCCATGGAGCCTAGCTTTGATACCAATGATAGGTCCCAGTCAAAGCTAGATAGAGATAGAGTATTCTGCTTAGGGTGAGAATAGGCCAAAAGAGGTTTATTAACTTTCAATTGCCCCATCCATGTGGTGGGGTGGTGTTTAAATACATAAACTTCTTAACTTCCTACCACTGAAATAGCCTTAAAGTAAGGGATTAGCCTTCTAACTATATGGCCTATCCCTATGCCTTCTCATGCTAACAACTTAACAGAAATAACAAATAACTTATTTGACTCAATCTTGCTTAAGACCAGCTAACAACATGCTTAAGACTAGCTAACAATCAACAACTAACTGCTTTGACCGATTCTTGTGGCTTGACCGAATCCTTCTCTACTGGGTACTGCTCTACCGGGCCATTGCATGGGCCATGCATGAACATTATCAGCCTGCATACCTTGGGTTACGCGTGGGTACCCCGTTTGATCTTCTCGGCCCATCAGCCAACCTCTTCATTCCCCTTACTAACTTGAGCATTGGAGTGCTTCTCCTTGAGGAATCACCTTAGGGTCTCTAACCTTTTGTGTGTGCAAGTTGTTGGATCTGATTTGCTCATCCATCTCACATGACATTTCATTTGTTGTTTATTCAGATCAGCTCAAACAATATCACTTGGCATGGGCAAATGAGCCAACTTGCTGTCAAAGGGATGGAGTTAAATGTGGAAATGGAATTAATGGTTCATTTGATAGGTAGGAGGGTGATTATGATAATGCTACCAAGCAAAGGTTTAAAAAGGGATGATAACAGTAGGGGTGCAAATGGATCAGATCATAAAATTTGTATTGACCAATCTAAAGCGTTACAAGTAGAAATGGCAATGGTACCAAACACAATCTAAGTTTAACAATAAATCTATAGATTGAATTTGTTCATATCCTTAGAAAAGGAAGTTTGTCAACCGATTGCTTGGCCAACTTTGCTTATGATCATCATGGTGACTTTTTGTTCAACTCTAGACCAAAACTTCTAGTATCTTGTCATGGTTGTTTGTTTAATGATAGCTTTTTAATCCACGATTATAAACAAAATAATTGTTTTTGGTACGCAGTAGGTAGGCATTCATTATGAGCTACCTTATTGCCTCGTATAGCTTTTGTTATGGTAAGCTATTTATGCCCTCCCTAATTTAGGCATCTTAATTTATTTATTAATAAAATTTTTGGTGACCACCTCTCCAGGATTAAATTTTGGCGCTAAAAAACTTTTCAATAAGTTTTGGTTTTGGGAGAAAAATTATAAAACCCAATTCACTCTCCTCTCGGATTAGGCTACTTGGGCCATCACCAACAAGTGGTTTCAATGGGTAGACTTATTAATAAGTCAAGTCTGGTATGAATTGGATAGGACCTGGTCCTAACCCAATAAGAAAATAGGCAGACCTAGTCCTAATCCAAACCCTATGAGCATTGTTAGTAAGATGCCAAAATTTTGTCCTATTGGGGACCATCCAATTATACTTAACATGCTTAAAACCTAATAATTTAATAATAAACATAACGGTGGGATTAAATCCTTATTGGTTTTGGATAAGGTGGAAAGGTTGCCTTCCCAATTACTACCAGGTCTTAAAAATCAAACCTAGGTCTAACAATTGGAAAAGAGCCTATCCTAGAGTTTGCATAAAATGGCTGGATTGGTTCAAGTAGCGTGAGCCAATTACAACTTGAATGGACTATATACATACAAAAATACATATATAGATACATAAGTGCATACTTACATGATTAATCACAAACCCAACCCATGAGTTCAATTGCACCTTAGGGAAGGGGTACAAATACAAATACATACAAAATATTTGGTTTTATGCTCTACATATTTGTATTTGTACTCCTTTCAATTGGAAGGAGTATAAATACAAATATGTAGAGTGTAAAACCTTGTACTTTGTATTATTTTGTATGTATTTGCACTATACATGTTTGTATTTGTACTCCTTCCAACTTGAGCCTTAGTAATTCAATTGGATACAATATTGGCAAAAAATTCAGTATATCTATTATTTTAGTAAGAAACTAGTAATTGTGCACATATGTTACACTTGCAAATTTCATATTACAATTACAACTACTATTACTATCATCCTTATTTATCACACATTTTGTTTAATATGATGAATATATAATATGAGAGAATAGAGATGTGCCCAAACTTTTCATAGAAAAAAATTATAAACTTTGTATTCTATATATATTTGACCCACCTTTTGTATTTTTGTAGAAAAAATGGGTTGACCCATTTGGCTTGTACATTTAAATAAGTTACCCACCGTCACAATAGAAGAGTAATTTCTTTTCTAATCAATTTTAAATATTGTATTCTATTTTCATCATTAATAAAAATAATTTTTGCTTATTACAATGAATATATGAAATTAGAGGTGTGCCCAAAATTTTATAATTTTTTATATTTTTGTTCATTTCGAAACATTACTATTTCATTATGACATCATGGGTTGATTGATTAACCTATTTATTCTAGATGGTTGAACCATGACCTACCTTTTGTATAGGAAAAGAGTTTTGTTTCCTGGTCTCTTTTTAATTTTGTAGTTTCCATCATTAATAAATATGTTTCTTATTTATCGTGGTTGTTTTTTGTTTAATATGATGAAAGCATAATATTAGAATGTTCCAACCTTTTCTATAAAAATTTCCTAGTTTTTGTACTATATCTATTATTTTTTGTATTTTTATTTAATTATGATATGATGGATTGACTCATTGCGATGATTTGACTAAGATGGTTGAATCAATGACCTACTACCCAAATGGAAAAAATGGTTTTACTTTTTGGTTGGATTTAAAAGTATAGTTTTTTATACTATTGATAAAATTATGTGTTATAGCCATGTAAATTTAATTAGTAAATCTTTTATACAATATTAGTGCACTTCAATGGTTATTGAAAACCAAATTCCTTAAATATAGGATTAGTGAGAGAAAATATGAGTTTAATACATTAGTTATAGGTCTTAATGAAAAGGAATTGGATGAGTTATAAATGATTATGACAGTTTCATCAATATTTTTATTAGAACCTATGCAACAAAGACGAGTCCAGATTTGGTGCAAACACTAGTGTATGAACTTGATTTTATGACCAAGTAATCAAATCAATTGATCCATCACCATAAATTTAATAATTGCAAAAATGTTCACTTGGTTAAAAATCAAACGACCTTATCGGTTGAACTGTTGACCTATTTCACCAACTCAATAAGACATTATTTTTTTTTCTAGATATTTTCATTATTAATAACAATAGATCTTTATTCTTCATACATGTTTTCTGTTCAATAGGATGAATATATAATATTAAAGGCATGCTCAATTATTTTGTAAATTTTATAAAAAATGTTATATTTGTATTGTCATGGTTTAATTTATGAATCTCATTTAAACTTGTTAGATTAGAAAGGAAATGCTACAACTCCAATTGATTTTTAAAACATTAATTTTTTATTAGTGTTTTCTATCCTATACTCAAATCAATTGGTTACCCTAGTTAATTTGTCACGTAACCAAAATTCTGGGTCCATTAACCACAAAAGTATTTGTCCACAAAAAAAAAAAATCATTGATTTAACCACCATGTTATTTACATAGCAAAATAAATTGTTAAACCATTTAAACTAGTAAACAGGTTGATGGGTTAAACATTTTATTCTCTTTGTTCCTAATTTTTAATTGTATTTTTTTATCATTTATAAAAATTATTATTATTTATTACACTTATACTAATAGAATTGTACCCACATTTTCTATAAAGTTTCTATTTTTCTATTATTTGTTTTTATTTATTTTTAAATTTTTATTATTTTAATTATAACATTATAGGTTAACCCATTTGACCTAGATGATTGAATTGCTCACCAACCACCTATGAAAAAAACCATTTTGATTTTGGGGTGATATTTAATTTTGTATCCCATGTCTATCATTAATAAAAATAGTTCTTATTTTCATAATTATTTTGTTTAAAATGATGAATATACAACATTAGAGATATTCCCACGTGTCTTTTTTAAAATTTACATTTTTCATTTTTTTGTTTTCTATCTTTTTGAAATATTTATTATTTAATTATGTCATCATGTGTTGATACAAAATGTTGGATCATCAACCCACCATCTAGATAGGAAAACAACTTTGTTTTTAGATTTCACCCACATTATATAAATAATTCTTGCTTATCACACCTAATCTTTTGTTTGATATAATTCATATATAATATTAGAGATGTGTGTAAAATTTTCTTTAATTTTTAATTTTTTGTGATTCTTTGTACTTTTCTATGTTAAAAATTTTATTATTTGATTAACACATTATGGGTTGATTCATTAGACCTAACCACTAACCTATTATCCAAAGAGGAAATTGGTTTTGTATCAAGGTTGACACTAAATATTGTGTTACATTTTCATCATTAATAAATTATGGGTAAATTTCTTAAACTACCCCTATGGTTTAGTTAATTAACTAACTCTACCTTACTGTTTACATATTGTCTTAAGTATCCATACTGTTTCTAATAACTAACATCATTGTTAAAACGCTAACAAAAAAACAAAATGTCTAATTTGCCCTCCACTTACCACTGCAACTTCTGACGATGGTGAGCAAGCAAACAAAGAGAAAAAACTAGAACAGTATATGATGGTGGCAATAGGGTAAAACTAGGTCAAATTGAAATCCATTTTTCCGAATTCAAACAAAAGCACTGTGGATCTTCTTTGAATTCACAATCTCCAGCGCTGGCGGCAGCAACCCCCTCCGCCTTTGGTCTCTCTCTCTCGTTCCTCTCCTCCTCCTCCTCCTCTTCCTCCTCCTTCTTTCTCTTCTTCTTCTTCCTCTCTTCCCTCTTGTCTCTCTCTGCGTTAGTGCATCTTCCTTTCTTGTTGATGCTTGTGAATCAGGGATTGAGATGTATTAGCGAAACATAAACTTTTCGCATTCCCCACCAGCCCTCTTCTCCCTCCAATCTTTGAAACCCTTCAGATATTAGTTTTGAAGTCTCCAACTCTCAGCCACTCTTTTGTCTTCTCAAAGACCTCCAACCCTCTTCTCCATACTTTCACTGCGTGTGGCTTTTGAGGTAAATGGGGGATGAAGAGAGAGGTTGGTGTAGTGGAGGGTATTCAATGGCGGAGGAGGGAATAGTAAGATGTGGGATGAATTAGAGTAGTAGAGTTGATTGAACTTGTCTGGATTCGTGATATTGTAATAGAGCGCAAGAGCAGATGTTGCTGTGTTTGTTTCATTAAAGGTTTCGCCGATTGATACTTTTGTTGCCCAAACTGCTATCCACGCGCCACCACCATCACCTCCAACACTGCACGTTGACCCCATTTCTGTATCAAAATCACTCAAACAAACTTCCATCATTGGCAACCCAGTTAATGTTGCCATGGTTTACATGCAAGCTGACGACCGTTATCCCCCAACGATGTGGAGGAAAAAACAGGGGAGCTGAGTTGCATTTGAAGAAGAAGGAGAAAGAAATAAGGTTTGGATGGCTGCCATCCCTGCTTCCATTTGAGATTCCCCAAAGAAGCCTTACCCATTCTCGGTCCAAGATGGGTTTGTAAAGAGAATGTGTAGTTTGTTGTGGTTTGTTTGAGTCGTCAAAGTCGTCATCAATGAACAATAATTCCATTTTGGTCTGAGATGCATGCAACCAACCCTATTTCAGGCGAACTCTGGTTTTAGGCAAGTTTCAGGCGAGCTTTGGAATATTGTTTTAGGTGAGCATTGGTTTCAAGCGAGCTTCGGGCAAAGGGTAATATTAGATTTTTTTAAAAAAAATTAACGGCAATGATAGAATTAGTCAATTCTCAAAAACAATATGGGTGGTTTAAGACAATAGTTAAACAGTAAGGGTATAGGTTGTCAATTAGCTAAACAGTAGGGGTAGTTTAAGAAATTTACCCATTAATTATTTATTATGTATCATGTAACAAATTTTTCATCATTAATAAATATATAACATCTTATATGTGCCTGGATTTTTATATAATTTTTCTTCAGTTTTGTGATTCTTTTTATTTCTTATTTTTAAAATTTTATTATTTGACTACAACATTTTATTTCTAACTTGATTTTAGATTCTACATTCCATTTCAATCATTAATAAAAATACTTCTTACATATCATACTTATTTTCATTTAGTATGATGAATATGTAATATTCATGGGTTAAAATTTTTATTTTTATTATTTATTTATTTTTTAATTTTTATTATTTAATTATGACATCATGGGTTAATCCATGTGACCCAAATGATTGAATTGCTTACCCACTACCAAGAGGGAAAAATAATTTTGTTTTTTAGGTTATTTTTAACATGTGTATTTTTATATTATTAAAACTAACATTGTGGATTTAATTAGTAGGATTTAATGATGAAAAACAAGTATACCTTAAATATAAAATTTAATGAGAGAATGAGAGTTTATACCTTAGCTATGGGACTTAACGAGAAAGACAATGGCTTCATTTGAAAATAAATTATCTTCTTATATGAACTCGAAATAGACTTTGATATAATAGCTAGAACAACAATGAAAAGTTAAGTTGTATGACACCAGGATTATTAAACACATGACACTTAGAATTTTTTTAAAGAATTGAACTCTCCTTCACTTTAGTTATTTGTTTGAAAATATGTAAAAAAGTAGGTAAAAAGCTTCCATCATCAAGAAAATAAGGCAAAAATTTGATTTGTATCTAAAAATTCCAACAAACAATGCATTGTCTAAGTTTTAATAAGACAAACATCAACTCAAAACAAACTTGGGAAGTTGAGGTTTGCCCAAAAAAAAAAAAAATGAAAACATGGAACAAATCTCCTTAAAAATGACTAATGGACGGACACTTTTAATAGGATGCATAACTTATGCGGTTATAGTTCCCTCCCCTTAAATACATCACCTCTCCTACACACAATGTCATACAATGGCTACTACTACCTAATAGGTCACCTACTAGAAAAATAACATGAACATCAGTTTTCAATCATATAATGTTCAAACTTTTTCTTGGAATCTAATACATCTATTATTAATATATCTACGTGATAAAAAAGTCTTCCTTGTGATTGTTCTGTTTCAATATTATTGTTGTATGATTTTCTTGGATTGAATAAAAAATTGCATCCCTATTCATGCTTGCTTTTGGTATTTATGCCTTCAACTTATGTTTCTCCAAGTCTAACCCACTAAGATTCATATTTTAAAATTCAAAGAGAACAAAACCTAAATGATAAAAAGAATCAGAAGCCAGAAATCATCTATTTTAATTTAATTTGGGAATCAAATAAATGATTTTGGCTCAATAAACTTGTAAAAACATAGCTAAAATAATTTAATCAACATCCAATCTATAAATCACATGAATTATTTCAATATCATTTTTTGTAATCGAAAATAGCCATTTCTGTGTGATGTTTTCATTTATTTTATTGTTTTATTCTTGGTACTTGAAGGTATGGAGTGTTTGCAACCTTAAGAAAAATGATGGAAGTCCTATTGTTGTCTAAGAAAAAGTAAAGTCCTTACTTCTTTTATTCTAACTTCCTTGGGTCTTTATGGTATATAAATTGTCATTGATGTTTTTGATGCCTAACATTATTTACCTACATGCTATAGATAGAAAATTCACAAAGCTTTCTAAGTTTGAACTATACACACATAATTATGGAAAGTGATAAATCTGCACAAATATTTGCTGTCTAGACTTTAGACTTTAGTTACATATTAAATCTTTAAGATTTATCAATTCATAATGTAATATTCCTAGCAAATAGTTTTTTTTTTTTTGTTTATTATCAAATTGTAAAGCTTTTCAGTTGGTGGAATCAAATCCTACCTTCACTTTGGTTTAGGGAAAGGCTACTACCTTTTGTTTGCTTAGAGAAAAATGTCCATTGAGTGAATGGAGTTCTCCTTAATATTTGATTCTCTAGTCACAATTTGGTCCAAATAATTTAAATAAAAAATAACAAATAGATGCAAAATAGAAAGAGCAACAGACCCATTAACCAAATAAAGCAAAAGAACTAGTCTTAAAGGTATTTTTCTTAAACAAAAAGTTTATACGTTCATTCAATTGAGTTAATAGGTATTTTTCTTAAACAAAAAACAAGTGCACTCATAAAAACTGGGAAGGGAGGAAATAATCTAACTATTAAACAAAAAATAACATAAGATCACCAATAGAAAGCTAAAAAGTGTTCTATTTAAAGTTGGATAAAAAGGACTAGTAGGAAGACTCAATGCTAGGCACTTGTGACCCTTTTCTAAATGATAGTTTTTCCATTTTATCTTGCTTTTCCAATATTTGACGATTCAGCTATGCTATTTGACGGGTCAAGTCATCAACATTTAAATCAAGTCATTTGCTTCTCCATGAGTAGTATAGAAATTCATTGAATAATATTCAAAGTTGATATCTTTAGTGTATATCTCAAAAGCTTTTATATTTGTTTTAATGCACTTTTAGCTACACATTCTTTAGCAAGTCTTCTTTTTTTTTTTTTTTTGGTTTTTTCTTACTCTTGACAAAATACCCATTTCTCCTTGTTTATATCAATGTGGGCATCAATAATGTAATTCAAACCTACTTTTTGGACTCTCCAAAGTGGTGCAGTGAATCTAGGTTTAGATAACAGATCAAGTCATTAAGCACTCTCTTAAAACAAATAGTTGATACTTGAGCATTTTTCGTGTCAAATATTCTACAAAAGAAAAAAAATGTTTTCTTGTTATTTAGATATTAAATAAGGTAAGCATAAATAGAATTGCCATGAAAATTCAACCATGAGACACAAACCTACAACAATGGTCTTAAGATATTTTATATTAATTAAATATCACTATAGTGGTATCAATAGAGATGCCTTTTACCTGCTAGAATAAATAATGCTTGTAACAAATATGCTAGAATAAATCATGCTTATAATAACTAATGCTTGGAGAAGGCTTACATTTTATGTTATGGCCTATTAATAATTTCCTTAGTGGTTTTATTAGGATATTTAATTTAAAAACATTGCTTACCTTGAAAAAGTTAAGAAAATTCAGGTTAAAAATAATCTCACCAATGCACTTGGTGTGTTCAAGAGTTGTATTTATATAAACTTATATATACAGTTACATTTGAATTTAAAATACAAAATTTAAAGGTTGTACAACAAAATGATTATCAGTTTGGTTGAATTTATCTTAGTGATCAAATGAGTAAGAGAGAATATGAATTATCCTAACATATCTATCATTTTCTTCCACTTGAGTATGTTTAGATATGTCTTGAAGAATTAAGATCATCATAAAAGACTAAAGACTATATCTTTAGTCCATGTAAATTATACTAATTCAATCCAAATCCTTATGCAAGGCATATAATCTCCACAAATAAATAATGCTTGCTTTAATCCTCTTTTCTTTGTATATATAAAAGGATATAAGGTTCAGTAGCAATATTTTTACATTTTGATAAGGCTTACATCCACATTTTAAAAATGAATTGAATGTTCTAAGCAATGCCCAAACAACAATTGATTTAAAAGGTAGGTTTCATTTTTTGAAGCTTGCATTTTCTAGAGAAAAAACAGTTGTACGAGTTAGTGGATTTGGAACTCGTGGTCTAACTTTGAAACTTTGAAGGTCTAAGGAAAATAGCCATAGAAGTGTGTTGGTCGTTTGTTATACATAGAGAATTTGGGGGGGGGGGGGGGGAAGAGGAAGGAAACTAGAATATGGGTACCCCCCATAATAGGTCTATTGAGGGTATTTGGGTGCGCCCCTATTTATAATGTCTTTAGGCCTTACAAATTCTAGAGTTTTCTTATATTTGGGACTTTACTTGCTTTACCCTTTAATTGATATTCTAGAATGTTTTATCACTAAGTTGGTGCCAATAGCTCTAATTAAGTGAATAATGGACCTGGACCAATTTGATTTGATTTGGGTTCATGTCAAGTTAACCATGTAAGTGCACTTTTATAAATTCACTGTCTCACAAGTTAGCTTATAAGAAATAAAAGAGGAAGAATAATAACAGAATTGATTGAGAAAAAACATGATTGCAACATAACAACTATTTAATCAAATAACTTCCACTTTGGAAAACCACCATTTTTTATGATAATGATTCAAACTTCCACCAAATGTCGTCAATACCACCTCAAAAAGGTTTCCACACAAGTAAAATCTGATGTAAAATTAAGGAATACCAATAATTTGTTTCAAATTTCAAGTGCATTAACTTGATATGGGTCATTGTGTTAATCACACCACGCTCAAAACAATACCAGCCAATTAAAATATTACCCTTTAAAAGTTTTTAAGGCCCTAGGTTTGCTTTTTTCTAGGCAAATGTTGAACTTATAAACCATATCTACATTCACCATCTATTGGCACATACTATCTAATCTCATTTCCTTTTGGCCATGAATATACATTGGACCATGCACAATACAATCAAAAGTTTGTTGGAAGTTTGGCAAGTGGATGGCTTGAGCAATAAAGGAAAGGTGGTTTGGCTTTTATCAAGCCCCACAACAATTTCCTGGTCTGTTTGGATTGAGAAGAACAACAATTTTTGTAAACAAAACCCTTAAGGAGGATACATTGGTAAGGGGTGGTGGGTAGGTTAGGCTCTTTGCAAACTATTAACAAGTGTTTTTGGATTTCATCTATTTGTAACTTTTTGGGTGGGTAGAATATATTTGGGGAATGATAGTTGTTGCGTGTAGCATTTGTCTTTGTTTGTCTTGGATACTATGGGATTGACTGAAGTCTCTCATTGTATGATTGAGAGGATCCTCTTCCCACCTCTTCCCATCTTTGTAGCATCAATTTGTTTCATAGTAAATAAATGTTTACCTTGCTTTCTTCAAAATGAATATATAAAACAAAACATTCAATGAAACAATCCAAATTAAATGTTCCTAAATAGAATCAATTGATTATGACTAAATGATGGTTTTGGGGGTTAAGTTGTTGTATTTTCTATCAACCAAGAAAATAAGCAAATAAATAGTTAAATTGTAAATATATTAGACAACAATATCCATTATTAAACTTTTTTATGGGTAATAAACAGAATTTTATTGTGCTCATAAAAAGATATATTGATTACAATTCTTATGTGCCTAGCACCCCTCCTAAGCCTTGGCTAACTTATCCCTTACATGTTGCATTCACTTGATACAATTCCCTAATGCATTTGGTTTCTCAAGTATTTGACCATTTGTTAGTAAATTAACGATTTGCTCTTCCAAACTTAATTACCAAAATTGAAAAGCCATTTTGTAGCATAACATAAAGAATCATGATCAATAGGATGAAAGTCCAACTACCAAAAAGGAAAAAAAGAACAAGATGGAAGTCAAAAATCAAAAGATAGAAATGTTTTTTTTTTTTGTTATACAATATGAAATATTGTTGTAATTTGTACATGTCTAATAGATATTTCCCTGGTTTTATACCTATCTAAGACCTATCCACAAAAAAGTTCATCTAAAGAAAAAGAATGAAACAATCAAACAGGTGAAGCCTTTTTCTCAATAAGATTTGGTACTTTTAAAATGCCTACTGATATGATCATAGAATTCAGATTCATAATCATATTACCCATATAATGGCATAATGATATAACAATCATATAAAAGAACAACACAACTATACGATCCGATATATGCCATAGAATAAGAGAAGGATATTAAATGTAAGAATTAATCACATCAACTAATAAAAAGAAAAGAGAAGATAAAGAAAGAATTTCTTGTGAAGAAGTTAATGACTTGATAAAAAGAAGATTTAAAATCAAAATAGTATAAACATTTCAAGAAAACTACAAGCAAAATGTTGAGAAAAAGCATGACTTCAATAACCTACAAACTTTGGAAAACCTTAAAAATGACACATGTCCTATAAAATCAAGAGGCAAGAGTATAGAACTAATGCATCAATTGTCATGAAATAACTAAACCTCCAACTCCAAGTGATTACAAAGAAGAGCAAAGGTGCAAAGAGAACAAATTAAGAAACAATGAAAAAGCAAAACAAATTAAGAAAAAACAAAAGAAAATGTCACATCTGAGCAAAATAATTTGGATACCATCAATAGGAACAAGCCCCTTTGTACAAACTTGAAAATAAGCACTTCAGGACAGGTAAGAACAACAAATAAGTAGTTATAAGCCACAACAAGCAAGAATAATAAGAGTTCTAATACAAAATAGAGATGGTGAAGACAGAGATCACTTTGTTTGATCCGATCTTATTTGTTTTTTTTTTAAAAAATAATTTACATCTTTTTCATAAAAAATAAATGATATAACAAATTTTCAAAAATACAATATAAATAATATATTTATAAATAAATAACATATATATGTGTATTATATATTTTTATAAAATAAATATATATCATATATATCACATAGGGTCTTCTCGAACCGGATTAGGGTTGATTCGAATCTGATCCAAAGATTCAAATTGGGGTGATCTGAATTTGATCAAATATGATCGAATCTCAGATCAGATTGGATCATGGTCCAATCCATTTTTACCCCTGCATATTGGAAGAAACCCCAAAGTGATGTAAGAAACATTGTATTGGAACTATAGATGTAGATTTCACAGAATCCTCAATCATTTAACCTAAAGACATTGTAAGAAGATTATTCAAGCTAAAACCCCCCAAAGCAAACACAGAATATTGGTTTAAGTAGTGATAGAACCCTTTCGAAGAAGATTCTTGAACCCTTGACAAATACTTCATGTTAGATGGAGGGAGGTGTCAGAGAGAGAGAGAGAGAGAAAGATAATATCAAACTAGACAGAGTGAAAAGAGAGATGACAAAGACCAATGAAATTGAGACACGTTATTGTCAACACCCAATTTTTGCTCGGTTCCCTCACCTTACCTCTGTACACCTTCTGCTGAGATCCTAAAATTTGAAAACATAACCAAACACAAATCTCTTCTTGCATGTCACACTCATCTAAACTACACAAATTAATGAGAACAACATTTGACACTATATAGGCTTTAATGCCTGATCAAATACAATCCCTAGATATAGGAAACTAAAACTTAATTGCACATTGAATTTCATGACCAAACTCCAAAAATGATCTATCATTTATCACACCAACTTTCTCTCAAATAGTTCTTTTTCACACAATGTTCAAACCTTGACCTCACAAATTCAAACCCAACACTTTCATTGACTCAAGGACATTAAGATACAATCAACCCCCAAATCTCACCTTAAATCTATGACGATCAACCTCAAAAATTCCAAGATTCCACTTCGATAATCTTAGATGAATTGAACGAGACAACCAAGATAAAAAAAATTGTTTCTCAGATCTGAACTATCCACCCTACTCCTTATATATACCAATCCATTTCTACATGCCAAATTTCAACTAAAAATTCCCTTCTTTAACTATCTGATTACCAAAGATTCTATTTGACATTTATGATCAAATCGCACAAGAAGGCATAGCCCAAGCAACCAAACACCTTTCATTAAGTTCAAAATCTTCAAAATAATCCACCCATCCAAGACCAACCTTAAATTTCTCCATTTCCATCTAAAACAAGTAAGATTCTATTTCAAGCTTCCCCATTGATTAATAAATCATAAGCTAAAACCTGGACACAAACCAAATATTTCAATCCACACATCTAATCAAACATTCATAACTTTCATCAGATTCAGGACATCCACAAATTCTTACTCACCAAATTTTATCCCAAAATTCCACCATTTGACCCTCCATTAAGCTAAGATTTCATTTTAGCAAATATCATTGGTTAGTGCTAATTATCAGATTCCTTTTTGATGCACTGGATTAAATTGCCCCCTTCATCTGTCCCAACCTAGGAACTCAAAAGAGTAAAGGCTGATGTCAGCCCTTTACTTAATCCTCCTGGCCCATTAGATTAATTAGGACAAGTCAAGTAGACCAAAAACACCAAAGTATACCTTCTTAAACATAAAAATTAACACATAAGTGAATATAATCACTTCAATTTTATGTTTTATGTCTCTGAAAAGTCAAATTCGAACTTGGCATGAACAATATATGAAAATAACCCCATTGGACATGAGAAACCCCAAAAAATTTTATTGAAATCTCGATTTTATTATTTAGACCCTCTAAAAAGATTGTTAAAGTCAAGTTTCTTATGTTTCCTTGCATGTTAAGGCTTTTTTGAAACTTTGGACATGTGGAAGATGAGTTTAAGACAATCCCCATCCTTCCATCTCTATAAATAGGACATAAATCGAGCTCTAGAGGGGATTTTTTCATATGGGAGAAAAAAGAGGAAGAGATCCTAGAAGTATTCGCAACCTTTGTAGAGCTTCCATTCATGAGAAATCTAAGCATTTGAGCCTAAAATTCAAATCTGCCTTTTGTGTTTCTGATCTTAGATTTACACAAAACATCCAAGCCTTCGACAAATTCAGATCTTTCTTGACCTTGAAGGATTGACTAGAAGTGTACTACGAGCTCAAGAGCTCATTTAAGTACCCCTTTTATTCAGTTTTGCTATTGGAATTCCATAATTAAGGTTACATATGAGAGGTAAGCCTCTCACTCTACCATTTAGCTCAAGTTCATAATCTCTATTTTTTAGTTCAATTCTAGGTTTTTTGAAGTTTTGAAACCTGAGAAAACTTGCATTCTCAAATCACTCTCGGAGAAATTGGATGCATTTTTTACCAAATTTTAGGAATTCTTAGCAATAGTTTTTTAATCTTTTGTTATAAATTAAGCCTGAAAAACTCTCATATTTGGCTGCTACACCAACTTAGAGAGAGGTGTGCTTAACACCTGCCTCTAGAATCCAAAATCTCTTGGTTAATTGCCTTTTCTACAAAAAATGATGTCATTATCAAGGAAATAAAATCAATTTTTGAAACTGAAACAATGGTTCATTTCCTTTGAAAAAAGGGTGGTGACGCTGCCTTCTCTGAGTTGGCCATAAGCTTCTTGGAGCTCACAACTATCATTTATCTTCTTTGAAAAGGGATCATTATGACCAAGGCATTGGCCCATGTGTACCTTATAGGTAAATTTGGTCAAGCGCAAAAAA
Organism: Nelumbo nucifera; assembly: GCF_000365185.1. Next base: position 5,301,630 of record NW_010729090.1, read on the forward strand.
ATTAGGAGATTGCGTGTGGCAAAAAGTAGGAAGTGTATACTTAGCCCATTTTAGATTGCGTGTGGCAAAAAGATACTTAGCCCATTTTAGATTCCATTTCCATGCATCTTAGTTCCCTCTTGCTTTAGTGTATATATGTTGATTAAATGTGGTTCATCTAGAGAAATATGAGAAACACAAGAAACAAAAGAATTGTTTCTACATAAGATGCCAAATGGGGCCTAAAATGGTGAGGATGAAATTTGAGATTTATTTTATATAATAATCCATTTCAAGGGCCTATTCAAACTAGGGATGGATTTGAGCCGAGTCAAGCCGAATAGTTAGCTATTCGAGCTTGGCTCGCCAAGACAGTATGAGGCTTAAGCTCTATTCGAGCTAGAGACTTGAGCTCAAGTTTGGCTTGAGTCAAAAGCTCATAAGCTCGAGGTTGACTGAATCAAATGCTTTATAAAAGTAAAAAAAAAAACTATATATAAAAAATAATTTTTTTATTTGATATTTAAAAAATTAATAATTATAATAATTAATTATTATTATATATAAGAATAAAACTATTATATATATTTAAGTATGTATGTATGAATGTGTATGTAGAAGCTTGATTAGGCTCACGAGTCAAGCTTTATTAGGCTTTAACTCGACTCAATTAGTAAACAACCCTATAAATTGGATTCAAGCTCAACTCAAAACTCGATTTAAACTAAACCAAACCGAGTTTTTCATGAGCCAAGCTCAAACGGCTCCTAAAAACTTGATTCATTGCCACCCCTAATTCAAACCATCATTAGAGGCCCATGGTTTGAGATGGGCTCTTAGGTAATATTGTATATAGGGCTATCTAAGGACTCTAAAAGTCTGAAATCTTATCAAACATTGATGCCATTGTCCCGGATTCGAATGATATCAGGTTGGATTTGGACTTTACGATTTAACTCCACCAAATATGATTAAGATCCGAATTGATTACATTATAATATATTTATTTTAATATATATATATATACATATATATAATTTATATAATTATATAGAAAATATAAAAGTACAATTTTATATAAAAGTTATATTATACTACATATAACTTTATATAGATAAGAAATTCAATTTTTTGTATTTATATTAATTACTTATTTATAAAATTTAAAATGTAATAAATTTTTAATTTTTTTCTTTATTTAAAAAATGAAGCAAAAGCGGATTAAAATCGAAATTCGATCAGATTACGGATCAGATTTGGACTTCACTTTTCATTTAGATCCGAATCCGATCCGTTTACAGTCCATGGACAATGTCCTCTATGATGTGGTTCAATAGAATTTGTTGCCCGTAGAGTTGAGTGACTACACATCAAAACTAAAAGGTCTGAGTGACTCCGTTTTTGTTCTGGTGCACAAGCCTAGGTTGAGAAAACTGGGAATATGGCGACAACGGATGAGACGGCAAGTTCAGGTGGATTGGTCATCGCCAACAGTGAAACCATCCGCTCTTTCCTACGGTCGGCCTCCAAGGATTCAAATCTCACCGACGAGCTCCGAAAATCTGCTTCCAATCTCTTGTCTCAGACCTCTGTTCCATACAAATCACTGAGGACTATTTGGTTTGCATCTCCCTCTTCCACAAGACCTAAGCTTCTTCAGCTCTTCTCGGGCTCTGATTTCGTCTTCTCCAGCCCCAAACCCAGGGAGAAGGTATTGCGGGATTGACAAAGAGAGTAAAAAAAGTGCCCCAAATTTTTATTCTCCGGTTCTGTTTCTTGTTCTGAAATGGCATTTTTGTTTATTTATTTCAGAGTGAAGAGTTGAAGGTGAGGTTGAGAAGGCTTGAAGAATTGGCAGAACAAAAGGCTTATGAAGAGATCGTTAAGGATATAACGCCGGAGAAGTCTACTAATGAACCATTCTCATCCTACAAAGATCAATTAGGGTTCGGTAAGGATCTTGTTTTCGTTTATTATAAAAAAGGATCTTGTTTTCGTTGTTGTTCAATGGTTATTACTTGTTTGTTTGAAATTAAATCCTTTTTTGCAGCATTATCAGGCTTAATATCCATGTTTTGAATCCTCGAAGTTCAGTAAATTAATTCTTATAGCGAATTGTTATTTTCAATAACTGGACGCCATTAAAATTCGGATGAACTGCTGACATTTAGAATATTTTCGCGTAAGGTTTATATTATTAGTTTTTCCCACCTGCTTTCTACATTTTCATTGCTACTCTTTCTTATTTTTAACTTTACTATGGAAATAAAATCCTTTAAATTTCTCTTTATATTATAATAACAGAATAAGTAAAATGATTTCATCTATTAGATACTCGGCAAAGGTTAAGGGAGTTTGCAGAGTTTAAAGAAAGGTGGGAGTTGGTGGATCTCCCACTGGTGGGAGGCTAAATATACTTGGATTAATAACAACGATGAATCAGCCTTTTTATATCAGTATTAAATTCAGACCAGGGAGTGGAGATCAGATAGCATTTTGGAAAGACCCTTGGCTCAGAAACCAATCCTTAAATAAGCTATTCCCTTCTCTTTATTTGTTGATTAAGAGTAAAAATGCCTTGAATAAAGATTATGTTGAAGTTCTATTGATAAAAAAGATTATGTTGAACTTCTGGGGAGTCAGGTGCTATGGGGTCCAAAGCTGAGGCAAAGCCTAAATGATTGGGAGGTTGTGGAGTTCATGAGATTGATAGAGTTGCTGCAGCAGTTTAATCTGAATCCAAATGAACAGTATATTATGCTCTAGTCTCCAGAAACCTTGGGTAATTCTCAGTCGAATCTTTTTCCAGATTTTGGCTCCTTTAAATGCTGAAGCAGTCCCATGGGTGTTGATTTGGAAAGTTAAATGGCCTCTGAAAGTGAAGTTTTTTGTATGGTTTGCAATTATCAACAGAATTTCTACTATAGATCACTTAAATAGAAGGGGTATCACCATTGTTAACCAATGTCTGGTTCTGTCAATCATAGGTGGAAGATGTAGCTCATATGTTAATCTGGTGACCTGTTACCTACTATATATGGAGCCATTTTCTGTAACTGTTCAAGGTAGTGATAGTGTTTCCAAGGGATCTGCTCTCTTTGATTGCGGCATGACCAGCCAAGATGTTTAGTAGCAGGGGAAAGAAATTATGGCAATTGGTTAGTGGTGCCGTTAATAAATCAGCCTTAGAGACTAAGAGGTTGATTGGGAAGATAGAAAGGTGTCTGATTGAGTGGGCCAGGGTTCTGAAAGAGTTCAGTGGATGACGCAAGATCAGTTTATTTTTAGAATTCTTTTTGTGGATTATTATAAATCATTAATAAGTGATCAAGTCTTATGGAATCAGTAAACTTTTTGTAGTATCTTTTCATTTAGCCTTTTCTGTCCTGGGGGGGGGGGAGCGGATTTTGTATTTAGTTTGAGGGAACCTCATCCTGGTTAACTTAGATAAATGTCCTAAAACGCACAGGCATGATGTGAGGTGTTCCACTACCTGGAGGCATTAGGCATCGCTCAGAATGCAAGTGGTGTAACCCAACTTTTATGAGAATTGTAGTTTGGCAACCCATATTTAGAAGAGATCCTAATGGCTGCGAGTTGCCACAGATCTCAACTTCAGTACATTGAGCCAAATCCTAATCAGGAGGACACAAGGGTTTGGAGGTGGGAAGCATCAGGATCATTTACAGCAAGTTCTTTCTATAAGTGACTGGTGGGCACAATTCCTAGCACGTTTCTGGCTTCAAAATTTGGTATTATACAGTCCCATTGAAGGTTGGATTCCTGGTGTGGACAGCTGCATTAAACAGATGCTTGAAAAGGGTAATTTGCTAAGGAGGGTTATGATGGTGGGCAGTGGCGGTTGTGTGTTGTGTAATGAATGTGATGAAATAGTGAATCATGTGTTGGATTGTAGGTTTGGGAGGAATGCTGGTTATGGATAAGAGAAAATTTTGGAGTGGAAGATTGTTGTTCGGAATTGATGCCTTTTTTCAGAGTTGCCATTGGGTCAAGTCTGTTGATGTCTTTTAAGCCTTCTCAATTGATGATGTCTTTTGTAAATGGGGAGAAGTGGTTGGAACTTCTTCCATAAAGGTTGTGGTTCCAAGGCTGTGGAATTACTATAGTTGTCAAGGTGATGTCTAGGTGGGCATCTAAGTGACAAGGTGCCCTTGGAGGGTAGCTTCAACCAAGCACCTGCATCTTTTTTGTATTAGGTGCTATTTTCTACATAGTATTTTTGTATTTTTTTTTATTTTATGACATTGTAACTTTATAGCTTTACAATAGATATTATTACATTAAACTTTGTGGGTTTATGATATTTTTTATAAATCTTATATAAGTTACTTTTTATTATTTTCTTATGTTTTTGGATTCGCACAAATTGGCGACGTAATATTGAACCCTTTAAGATATTATTTCCCCATCCCAAGGAGCTTTGTAGATGGGAGGCAGATCTGGGATGGTTCTTTGCTTGCAAACGAATGTATTGGCTCAAGGTTCAAAACTGAGTCACTGGATAGTATTTGTAAATTAGACATGGAGAAAGCTTATACCACGTCAGTGGAGTTTTATGCAATATCTCCTAAGAAGAATGGGTTTCAGGGTCAAATGGAGAAAGTGGATGGAAGTATGTCTATCAACAGAGAATCTTTCCATCTTGGTGATTGGTATCCCTAAAGGCTTCTTTGCTGTTGAGAGAGGGCTGAGGCAAGGTGATCCCTTTCCTCTTCATCATTGTGGTGGAAGCTCTTAGCAGATAGTAAGTAGAGCTGTGGAGGGGGAACACTTGGAAGGTTTTAAGGTTGCAACAAACAGTGAAACTGTGAGTTCACTTCAATTTGCCGATGATCCATTGGTTTTTTTCAAGGCTGGCAGCCAACAACTTGCTTTTCTTGAGCTGCTTGTTGATTGGTTTTGAAGCTGTTTTAGGCTTGAAGATCAACCTCCAGAAAAGTGAATCCATACCTGTGGGTGAATTCCCAAACATTGCAAACCTTGCAGAAGACTTGGGTTGCAGGACAGGTTTCCTCCCTTCCAAATTCTTAGGGCTGCCTTCGGGAGAAAATTACACATCCAAAGAGATTTGGGATCCGGTGATTGAGAGGGTCCAGCAAAAACTGGCAGGTTGGGAATTGATAAAAAAAAACTGGCAGGTTGGGAATTGATAAAAAAATGATAAAAAAAAACTGGCAGGTTGGGAAAAGCTTTATCTTTCAAAGGGTGGGAAGCAAACACTGATTCAGAGTGTTCTTTCAAATCTATCTACCTATTTTTTGTCACTCTGTGGCTTCTGCTTCAGTTCTAGCTCTTTAGAAAAGCTTCAAAGAGATTTCCTTTGGGATGGTAGAGAGGAAGAGAAGAAGTTTCATTTGATTGCCTAGACAGAAGTTTGTAAGCCAAAAAACCAAGGTGGTTTAGGTTTAAGACATTTGAAACAGATCAATGGAGCTCTTCTTTCAAAGTAGCTGTGGAGGTTTGCTCATGAAAAGTAGGATTTCTGGAGATCCATTATAAGTTGCAAGTATGGAGAAAATGACTTGGGGTGGGAAACAAATCCTGTAAATGAATCCTATGGCACAAGTTTGTGGAAAGGAGTCATGCAGAACAGGGAGGAGTTTTTCAAATTTGTTACCTTCAAAATAGGAATTGGAGAGAGAGTCCATTTTTGGGAAGACAGGTGGTGTGGCTCTCTACCCCTAAGCCAAGTTTTTCTAGGCATCTATGCCATACATTGCAACTAATAAATCTGCCAAGATCAGAGGTTATGAAGTTTTAGGCGGACAGCAGGTTTGGATCCCTCGTTGCACAGAAAAGTAAATGACTGGGATTTGGAGGATCTCTCAAACTTGTTGCTTCTGTTAGGAGTAACCGAGTAAGACCTCAGGCTCAGCCCGATCTTGAAGATGGGTTAGGGTGGTTAAGTCAGAGTTCAAATTGTTTTACAATAAAATCAATGTTTAAAAATCTGGTTACTCCTCAAATCAGCGGTGGCCTGGGGCTGGATCTGGAAATTGAAGATCCATTGTAAGGTGATTTTTTTCATGTGGTTGGTTGTGAGGGAAGAGTTCAAACTATTGATCTGCTTCAATCAAAAGGGATGGCTCATTGTTAACCATTGTTGCTTATGTGGGTTGGCAGCAGAGAATGTGAATCATACTCTCATACACTGCAAGTTCTCCACCGCAGTTTGGTCTCATTGTTTCAACCTATTTGGGGTCTCTTGGGCTGTTCCCCAAGATTTGGAATCAATGTTCTCATCCTGGAGCTTGGACAGCCTTTCAAAGTGGGGAAAGGTCCTCTGAAACATGACACCTGGAGCAATCTGCCGGTCAGTTTGGAAAGAAAGAAACAGGACTTTTCATAATCAATCACTGCCAGTTGAGAGGATTTGTGGCAAAGTGGAGAGGGTTCTGGTGAAATGGGCTTCCATCCACAGCCTGTTCAAGGGCTTTGACTTTAGAATCATTTGGGATGAAAACTTTGTCTTTTGATCTATTCTCTGGTGTTTTTTTGTGATGTTTGCACTGGTTATTCTTGATGCTGTTGTTTTAAGGGAATCTCTCCCATAGCTTTTTCTTTTCAGATTAATAAAGTTTTCATTTCCACCTTTCAAAAAATAATACCTGAATCAATAAATTAAGAACTTAAAGATTTTTATCCAAACAGCATACAAGAGATACCAAGGAATTATTATTATATTATCATTGTTCCTCCTCCTAGGATAAAAACAAGGGATTAGCACCTATGTTTTCTTTTCTTTCTTCTTTTTCTTCTCATAAATATGTTGCTTTTCTATGTTTTTATGAGGTTTATACCTATTTCATGAGGATAATGGTAAGTATTAGTCAAAGATTAATTTTCACCTAGTCAACTTTCTCTGGTCGCCTAGGTTCTCCTTGGTGCCTTGAAAACTATGGACACCACCTCATAGGGGCTTTCTAAAGCTCAACTTGGATGGCAGTAGCTTGGGAAATCTGTGCCCATCTTGAGTGAGGTGTTTCCAGAGATGAATGGAAAATGAAGGCAATGTTCTGAGGTACAATAAGAGATAAGGACTCTATTTGAGTGTTGCTTTTGGGTGCTCTTCAAGGATTAAGGCTGGCTAGAGAAATGAATGTGGAAAAACTAATCATCAAAGGTGGTGATCAATTGGCTGAAGCATCATGAGCAGGCTATGTGGTTGTATAGAAATGAACTCTAGGAACCAGGTGGCTGGCCAGGAATATAGAGGTGACTGTGACAGCTTGGTGGATGCAAAGATGGGCTAATAGATGGAAGACACTATCCTAGCTTGGGGTACATGAATTTTTTTCTTTTTTGGTAACTGAGGTGTATGAAAGCTTGTACGTATCTGTTTACTGTTTTTAATCATTAATATTACAGTTACTTACCAAAACAATGAAATAAAATAAAAGTTAAGGGAAAGAAAGCATAGGAAAAATGAGGGTTTTCAAATGAAATTTGGACCTCTTAAATGCAAAGGTGGAAGAGATAATTTGCATGATAATTGATATCTTCAGAACAGGAGAACAAAATCCTTTCAATCCAAGTTGATGGGGAAAAGTCAGTAATATGGAAGTGTTTGTTGTTTTCCAAGTTGACTTGGTTGGATTTGTGGTGGTGGTTCTTGCAATTTTTCCAACAAAAAGCCTTTTTTTTGTTTAACATGTCATTATGTTTATTGTTTTCCAGTATCAAAACAACATAAACTCTGGCTTTGTGACTAAATTTATTTGACAGCATTTTTGAGTGCTATGAACATCTCTTGACAGCAACTAGTCACTTGCTGATGCCACCATGTTGCTTGGGATTGTCACTTATAACTTTTGAGCTACTTACATAGATATTTAATAATTGTTGTAACAATATGCTTCATCTGACTTATTATCCATCAATACCCATATACTGCATTTTTTATGATATAAGTATGACATTGATTTCTCTAGTTGTGACTTGTGACACATGCGGCTTCATTCAAAGTAATAATGGTAGTTTGTAACTGCAAAATGTTACTACAGTGCAGCTATTAACTACATTGTTTTTCCAACTTAATGAAGCTTATTTTCCCCTAAGATTTAGAGTCAGAGTCTGCTATTATCTTCTTTTCTTTCTTATTTTTTTTCCTTTTTTCTATCATTAGCTCTGCTATAAGCTTGTCCTTGCTGTTTTGATATTTTCTTTGTTTTTCCTTTAACTGTGTCAGTTGGTGAGGTAATTTTATTTTTGAGCTTCTCATTTGTTTTTAAGATTTATTTATCCAATTGGAAGCTTTGAAGACAAGGCCAGCCTTAAATTTTTGCAGGACTGCATGTTGTTCTTACAATGTTTACTGGTTACTTGGTTGGATATGCTGCTTTCAGGGCTCTGTTCAATCACAGTCCTATCATGGTAACTTTCAGAAAATTCTTGGAAATGTTTTACCAATTTACAACTCTAGTGGGCCTTCAGCTATTAAGTGCTGTTTTTTCTTTTTCTTTTTCTTTTTTTTTTTCTGTGCATATTGGATATTTCAAAGTGATATTGGTGACAAGTGCTGCTCCTATTTCTAATGTGTAGAATGCTGCTGGAGGTATCCTTGGACTGGTGGGTGGTATGCTGCTGGAAACACTTCTTTTCATAATTAGAACTTCTCAGGATTTGAGATCCTCACCTTCCACCTCAAAGCTAAAGAAGAATCAATAGGAAGTTTCTAGAGGCTAGAATCTTGTGCATTATTTGTTGCAACATTCGGAGAAATAATGACGAATTGTATTCCTTGTACATTCCAACTAATGCAACTTCTTATCCATCCAATTGGAAGCTTCATGTTTGAAGTGGAAAATGCTATGATTTCAAGTGTTGTACAGTTTCTAATTTTTTACGAGCAATTAACAGCTAGTGTTCTAACTTTCAAGTGTTTGTATTTTACTAAGAAAAGGGAATGATGGAATCAAGTATGTGGTAGTAACCACAATAAATTGTCTTTCTGTAACTAGGTGTAAATATCGGAAATTCCCATTTGCTCATTCCATGTTATTAGCAATATTATAAGGGATGTTCAACAATAAGGTTGGTTTTGTTTTTGAAAACAAAAACAACTGTCATATCAGAAAAATTGGAGAACAAAAAGTGAGAATGAAAATGGGAAGAAGATAAGAAATTGAGAGGAAGATAGGGGAAAGAATTAGGGAAGAAAGCATTCAAGAGAAAATGACAAGTTTGTTATCATTCCATAACCATCCTCATGCTAATCGAGGTTTATATACTGACCTTTACATGAGTAATAGAAAGCAGTTATAATGTCTAGTAACAGATTACTAAAAATGGAAACGTAACTAACTTGCACCAATGCTGACTTTGCCTTGTACACTCGATCCATGAGCTGGATTGGTGACTCAACCATGTTGACCTAGCACCTTGTTAAGCCCTCAAACAGCCCTACAACTAGGCCTATGGCTCCACTGTATGAAGACTTGGGGTAACTGCCTAGTTGCCTCTCTTCACCATTCTCCTAGCTAAAATAGCAGTAGGCTGATGAGTATATTCTGTGAACTAAGCAGGAACTTCAGTGTCAGATGTATGAGTTCCAATCTTCTTTAATTGTGAAATGTGGAAGGTGGGGTGAATCTTAGAAAAAGTTGGGAGGTCCAGTATGTAGGTTATCTCACCAACCTTATCAAGCACCTCGTAGGGGCCAAAATAAAGAGGAGAAAGCTTATGATTGTCTCTGTAAGCTACAGAAATTTGCCTATAAGGCTTAAGCTTCACATAAACCCAATCCTCAATGTCAAGTTTCCTTTCAAATCTTCTTCTATCAGCCAAGGTCTTCATCATTTTCTGAGCTTGAGTCAAGTGATATTTCAGGAGCTACAACATTGACTCTTTGTCCTACAACTGTTGATTAACAGAAGTTACAACTGAATCTCCTAAGAAATAGGGCACATGGATAAGAGGAGGATACCCATATAAGGCCTCAAATGGAGAAGTGCGTGTAGTTGTATGAAAAGTTGTGTTATACCACCACTCGTCTAAAGAGAGCCACTTAGCCCACTATTTAGCTTGATCACAAAATATGCACTTGAGATAAGTCTCCAAGCTTCTATTAACCACCTCAGTCTGGCCATCAATTTGAGGATGGTTAGAAGATGAAAACATCAAGTTCACACTTTGCAACTTAACAACTCCTACTAGAAGGTGCTCAAAAGGACAAAATCCTTGTCACTCACAATAGAATTGGATAAGCCATGAAACTTAAAGACATGATCCATGAAGGATTGAGCCACCATAGAAGCTTTAAAGGGATGAAGTAGGGGCATGAAGTGAGCATACTATAGAAATTTGCCTACTACAACAAAAATTACATCAAAGCCCTGTGACTTTGGTAGACCCTCAATGAAATCCATGCTTATTGCTTGCTAAGCACCTTCTGGAATTGGGAGAGGCTACAAGAGACTAAGAGTTACTGAGTGGTCATATTTGCATATTTGATAGATGCTACAAGTTTTGATGAATTGCCACACATCTTTTGCCATTCTGCTAAAAAAAAAACACTACTTGCATTCTCTTGAGGGTAGCATATACACCCGAATGGCCACCAATTGGTGTATTATGCATCAGATGAATGATTTTCTTCCTTAAAGCAGGATCGTTCCCCACAACTATCCTCCCCTTCTTCTTAAGGATTGCATTTTCCCAAGAATACTGTGTCTAGGGTAATTGAAGAAACTTAAGATTCTTGGACAGAAGCAATGAGTTGCTAGAGACACTCATCCTTCTCCCAGTTGGCTTCTATTTCCTCCAAGAGGCCAGATTGTATGCTTGATACTGATAAAACAAACAACTCAGAATTGTGCACCCTTGAAAGAGCATCAACAACTACATATTCTCTTCCCTTCTTATAATAGATCTCATAATCAAATCCAAGTAGCTTTATCAACCATCTTTATTGTCCAGGGGTTGTGATCTTCTGTTCCAATAGATACTTCAAACTCTGATGGTCAGTTTTCACATCAAAGTGCCTTCCATTGAGGTAGTGTTCACACCTCAACTACATAAACCAAGGCCGACAATTCTCTCTCATAATCTAAGAGTTGTTGGTGCCTTTTGGAGAGTGCCTTATTGATGAATGCAAGTGGGTGGCCTTCGCATCAAAACAACACCAATTCCTTGACTTGAAACATTTATCTCTATAACAAAAACCTTGGAAAAGTTTGGTAAGCAAAGTATTGGTGCAGAAACCATAGTTTGCTTGAGCCTTTGGAAAGCCTCTTCTGCTTCATCATTCCACTTAAACCCATTCTTCTTCAATAAAGCAATTAAGGGCTTGTTGATATGACCATAATTCCTTACAAATCTCCTATAGTAACCTGTGAGGCCTAGAAATCCCTTTAATTGCTTAACTTTTGCAGGTGTTGGTCATTTAAGGACTGTTTCTACATTCTTTGGATCAGTTGAGACCCCATCTATAGAGATAAAATTGCCCAAGTACTCGACCTTGATACCGCCAAAGCTACACTTGTTCATCTTGGCATACAAAGTATGAGTTCTAAGCATGGTAAGTACTTGCCTAAAGTGATTCACATGTTGTTCCTTGGAAGGGCTATACACTAGTATGTCATAAAAAAAAAAAAAAAAAAAAAAAACTAGTGCAAACTTCCTTAAGAAAGCTCTAAATAGGTCATTCATTAAGCTTTGAAATGTTGAGGGTGCATTAGTAAAGGCCAAATGGCATGACAAGAAATTCATAATGACCATCATGAGTCCTAAATGCAACCTTATACTCATCCCTAATATGCATTCTAATTTGAATGTAGGGATTACCGAAGTTCTTGTTGTCAATTACATAATTGAGGGAAGTATAGTTGATTCCTCCCTGCTCTTGACACGAATGGTAAGGAACTGAACCAATTCACTGTGAGTGGCTTTCTTTAGTTGTTGAGACAAGGCTTTCTTAGGTACTACCACCAATGTTGCAGTTTGCTCACCGAACAATACTATTTGTCTATCAGCTAAGGTGAATTCCATCCTCAAGGTTTTGAAGTTCCAAAAGATATCACCAAGTGTTTCCAACCATTGTATTCCAAGTATTAGGTCAGAACCACCTAAACTAAGTATCAACACATCAGTTGTAAACACATACCTTTCCACCTTCTTCTTTTTTAGCAATTTTGATGGAATACAATTGTTTTCCCTTACACCTATGTCCTAGTTCATATTTATCACCACATGTAAAGCACAACCCCTTGGCTCTTCTCTCCAACTCCTTACTAAATAAGGTTCTAGTATTTCTGGAATTACCCTTGTTCAGAGGCTGTGCACTATGAGGTAATGGTAGGATTCCAACATGATTGTTTCTAGCTGAGGAAGCTGGTGGTGATGGCCTTGGCAACAAGGGTTGCTATGGGGGCCCAAGCAATAAAGCCTATTTGGGTGGTTTCGTTAATACATAAGGCTGAGGCCTTGGAAGGGACTGATACTGTGGTTTGAGGAGAGTCTTGGCCATTGCAAGTATTGACTCATTAGTAACCTCTTGTAACCTGGCCATTTCCTTCCTGAGGCCTGCAAGGAAGAAACTGAGAGCTTAGATCTCAATCACATTTGCTTGAGTGTATAATTGATCAAATTCATCCAAGTAATCTTGGAGAGAACCAGTTTGTTTGAGGTTCTTGAGCTTAGTGAGGGGATCATCATAAATTTGTTCACCAAATCTCTCATTCATAGCTCTCAAGTACTCCTCCCAAACAAATAAACCCCTTAACCCCCTACTCTTAACATACATTTGATGCCATTGTAGGGCTTTACCTTCTAAGTTGATTAAGGCTACTTTGATCTTGTTCTCAATTGCAATCCAATCAAATTCAAAGAATTGCTCCACCTTGTACAACCAACCCTTGAAATTATCACCATTAAATCTTGGAAAAACAATTTGAGTAATCCTTGTGAAGGGATTCTGTTGTGGCATGTTCATCTATTGGTTCTATTGAGTATTAATGGTTTGAACCCGGAAGCTCAATGTTATAAGTAACTCCTTCATTTTAGCCAAAGATCTATCGAACCTCTCGCTTAACTTAGCAATTCAAGCATATGCTCGATCTTGCCTTTGATTTGCCTCTCGAGTGAAGTTCTTGAAGGATTCCTTGAGCCTCCTATCTTCTTAGCCCCTAGTAGCCCTAACTGGTCTGCTGCAATTTAAAATTCTCAAGCAATGATGCCAAGATTGAGCTTTGATACCACTTGATACACACTTGTGTATCAACTCCAAAATCTTTAGAGATCAAAAAGAACTAAGAATGAAAACGGGAAGAAGATAAGGAGAAGATGAAAAGAAATTAAGAGAAAAATGGGGGAAGAATTAGCGAAGAAAGTATTTGAGAGAAAATGACAAATTTGTTATCATTCCATAACCATCCTCATGCTAATTGAGGCTTATATATTGGCCTTTACATGAGTAATAGAAAGCAGTTACAATTGTCTAGTAACACTACTAAAAATGGAAACATAACTAACTTGCACCAATGCTGACTTTGCATTGTACACTTGATCCATGAGCTAGATTGGTGATTCAGCCTTGTAGACCTGACATCTTGTTAAGCCCTCAAACAGCCTTTCAACTGCTAGTAATTGTCAAACTGCCAATTGCATTTTATTCCTATCATTAAACCTTATTAAATTATATGGATAGGAGAAACTTATAAATCATGCTCTGCTTCTTACAACAGCAAACTAGGGTTTGTTCTCTATTCAAGTGGCATCTATTAACAAGGAGACTACTTATGTGTGAAAACTAGCTACACACATATGGCCTTCTCAATTTGATTAATTCAATGATGGGGCTGCTCTAGCTAGCAGTGATAAGGACAAGGACAAGGAATAAGAAGAATGCATGTTTGTGGACAAGAACAAGAATGGGGAGTAAAGTCTCCACCCCAATAGGGAACCCCAAATTGGACAAATTTTGAAAATAGTTATGTACAATTACTATAATGCCACTACATATATTGAACAAATTTCTATATTACCTTGGTGCTTAATGACGATAGTTAAGTGTTAAACCAATTTAGATTATTGTATTTTTCTTCATTTTAAGTAAATCATTTTTCCCAAAACATGATTTTAATTAAAAAAAATAAAAAATTGGGGAATTCAGGTCCTCAATGGGGAACCTGTCTTCATTGGGGATGGAGGTTCATTTTTCTCCCTGACAAGGATTGAGGATGGGGAAAGAAGAGTTACTTAAAAAATGGGGAGTATGGTTCTTGGTCCCTGCCTTGAGCCTGCCCTATTGGCATTCCTAAATTCCACCATGTCAATATGTTAAAGGGTTAATAACTTATATATACCCAAAGGTTTTAAGAAACTATATATATATATATACCTTGTTGATTTTTAAATGTTAATTTTAAAAGAGAAAATGTTAAAGGACAAAAATGTACTTAAGGCTCAGTTTGGAAAGAGTACAAATGTATGTACAACATAAATACATATAAAATATAAGATTTTGTACTCTACATATTTGCATTTGTACTCCTTCCAAATTCAGCCTAAACTATTCATTGAATTTTCAAAGCTTATGATGGCATCCAAGCCACCATAAAAGGGGCCTAAAATCAACATGGTCAGTGTGGTACATAGCTCGACCAAATTTCCTAGTTCAAGGAGAAACTCAATTCGAACGTTGTTATAACAACAATGAACAATCTATATTACACCCCTGGTGGACAGTGATGGCGGTTTCCAATATGGCGGGCCAACAGCATTTGCCAAAGCAAATATTGGAAAATTATTAATTTCAATTATCAATTGATTTTTGTTTTTTGTTTTTTTTTGTAAATTTTGATTGGCAATCTAATAAATTAAAAAAAGTTGATAAAAATAGCTTAAAAGTTGAAACTCAAAGCTCATGTCATAGCTTAGTAGAAGAATTTTTCTCTTTCATTTGAAGGCTGTGTTTGATACAACATTTATTACATTTATTTATATGTATAATATTAAGCAGTATTAATTAATATGATTACTTAAATTTGAAATGTGCAAATATTTATTGGATTGTGACAAATAATCTAGGTTTGTGATTTGTGTTAATGTTTTTAAACCATGGTTGAACCAGATGGTTGTACTAATTGATTAATCACCTTTTTTAAGTCTATCTCATTTTGAACTTTCATTTTTTTCAAAATGCCATTGACTTGGTCAACAATTTGATGACCTAATTGGCTGAATAATAACCTGTCTGACTTAATTAATGGGTCATGAGTTAGAATTTAATTCTTTTCTTTTTTTTTTTTTTGCATTTTAGCCATTTCCATGTTCTAGTTATCATATACATTTTTAGAAAATCGAAAAGCTGCATTGAAGAAGCACCGAAGTTGATCTCTTTCGCCCAAGTTCACCCAAGATAGTAGTGTTTTCAACTTGCAATTGAATTGGCCAATTGGACTGGTCAACCTAGTTATTGATTAGAATTCCAAGTCTATCTCACCACCAAAAACTGCCTGCTTGCAACTAATCGTTTCCTCAATTAATGACTTGATGACCCAACTGATTGAACTGTTGAACCCAGTTAGCAGGGTCACTTGGTAGATATTATTTTTTGTTATTCTGCTCCACATTCACAAATTATATTGGTTTTTACCATGGTTTTTAAAATCGACTCGGAGACTGAACCGGTCAGGGGTCCGATTACAGGATCGAACGGTCCGATCGTTTGAACCAAACAGTCAGCCTGTTCTGACAAAAAATTAAAAAAAAAAAAAAACCGGACAAAACTGTTCGAACGGTTAACCACCCAGGTGAACGGTTTTCTGACCAAAATCAATATTTTTTATGAAAAATCCAGTTTGAGGGAAAACCGGAACCAGTCACCTGACCAGTTCCCGGTTTTTCCAGTCCGACCGTCCGATCCGGTTTTGAAAACTATGGTTTTTACTTAATTTCCAGACCTGATACCTCGACCCAAATAGCTTGTTTTGTTTCCTCCTCTCGCCAGTGTCTTGCACCTTACGCAACTGCACCTTTCCCACTGCTGGAGATTGAGTCGTTGAGATATCATAACCAAGGTCCATAAAGTGAAAATCCCTAGCTCTGTCCTTGGGCTACTTCAAACTTTTTGATATATCTTGGTTCTTCATGGCCTAAGACCCCACAATAGAAAACACAACATTGGGATTTGGGAGCTTCTCCTAAAACAAAATTAAACCAATGTCTCCCACCATTACAAGCAACTCAACTCCCTTGGTTCTTTACACAAGAGGCCTTGTTGTATCAACTTCCAATTGAATCCAAAGGAAGGGTCCCCAATGTTCTTTTTTGTCACAATGCTTATTGAGTACTCTCCCACCCGCTTGGGCTAGTTTTGTATCAAGCTTGAACGTCATACATTTTACAAACAAACCCATGATGTGAATCAGTGAAGCACAAGTATTGAACCTCAACTTGCTGATGTGAATCAGTGGATCTACAAAAGCGTTTTGCTAGTCTTAAAATATACTAAATAGGCAGTATAATCAGATAGCTCACGACTTGTAGGAGGGGAATAGAGCTACTCAACGGATTATCTGTAGCTGATAACATCTGTTTTTTTTTTTTTGTGGTGAAAAAATAAGTCCAAGCTTTTGCTGAAGCACACCTCTAAATCAACCTGCTATCACTCCCCCATTCCACTTTCTCCATTTTTAATCTTTAACTGACAGGACTTCTAAGATGGCATTTTACTATTGCAAATAGCAGATAAAGTCTGTATAACAAACTTATATACTATGATTTATTTAAATGTCAACAATTCACAACTCTTAACATATATATCCTGAGTAAATCCATCAAGAACAGTTTCAGGTCCATAATATCGTAAATACCATGCCATGGATGAGTTGGAACTTATACATATAAAGCCTATTTAAGGGATCCGCTAGTCCCTCTGTAGGGAAGGGTTTCACTTGTTCTAGTGTATCTTGGCAGGTCCTGAATGCAGTTGTAAGGTCCTACTTGGCACCACCTGAAGGACGCCTGGTTGCTCTGCCAAAATAAAGAATTTTAGTCTATAATGCTGCGGATTGCAATATCAGAAGAATATCTTATAAAATGAGTGATGATAACCGAAAAAAATACATCTAGTTGAATTAAGCACCAACAAAAGTTCTTCATATGATCAAAAATCAAAGCACAAATATCCTTTTTTTTTTTTTTTTTTTTTTGGGGGGGGGGGGTGGTGATAATAGAAACATGTCCGTCATTGATTCAAGATGCACATCCTTGAAACGTGGTGAACAAATGCATGTCAAACTTACCTCTCTAAAAAATTTATTGATAAAAATGAGGGCAAATAGGATGATTGGTTATTGATATTAAATGAATTGAAAAGAGGTAATTTTAGGATATTCAATATATTCAATTCTCTCTCATTAAATCCAACATTTAAGGTAATAATTTGCATTTACCTTCATTGAATCATATATTTAAAGATTTTTTGTTTTTTCTCATCATTAAATTCTATAATTAAATCCATTATACTTTTAATATCTACCTAGAATAGTGTTTTCATTTAGGTGGTGATAAGAAATTAAACCATTTGGGTCAAATGGGCCAATCCATATTGCCACAATTAAATAAAAAAATTTAAAAATATATAAAATGCAAAAAATATAGAAATTTAAGAAAATGTGAACGTTTTTAACATCATATATTTGACATATTAAACAATAATCAGTATGATAAACAATGTTTTAAAAACCAACCTAGAGGCCTACCCGCTTTTGTCTTAGGTCCAGGTCATCGATTCAACTATCCAAATCAAATGAGTCAAACCGCTCTGCGTCAACACTATATGTGTGTGTATGTAAAAATATATATTTTATCAATAAATAATATAATTATGTTTTACGACATATAATATATGTATTATGTTATATTTATTTATGTTTTTTTAATTCAGATTTTAATTTTTTATTTATGAAAAATATTAAAATTTCAATTTGAGGGCAAAAAAGGGGTTTCTTGCAAAAATAGCAAGGCAAGACGCCTAAGGCCCTTGGAACGTATAAATCTTGAAAAGTTATTCAAAAAAAAAAAAAAAAAAAATAAACCCCAACCAGACATCGGAATGCAAAGTTATGGCTTCCAAAAGTTTGCACATAATTAAGTGTGCAAACTATAACCTGGTTATTGGGTCGAATGGGGCAATGGTTGAATCACCCGGGTTAGACAATTTTTAACTAAAAGGGAGAATTTCAACAGAACCAAACCTAGGATCAAGGCCGAGCGAACGGTTCAATCGGCCAGGTCAACAATAGGTTGAAAACATTAATGATAAACAAGAAATGTAAAATTTAAAACCAATTGGAAGTAAAATTATTTTCCTATTATCTCTCATTAAATCTCATATCTAAGGTATATTCTCTTACTAAATCCTATATTTAAGATATATTTTTCTCATTATTAAATTCTACTGATCAAATCCACAACATTAATTTCAATAATATAAAAATAAATATTTTGAACAATTAATTTGAAAACAAAACCATTTTCTTCCCTCTCGGTGGTGGGTAAGCAATTCAACCATTTAGGGTCAAATGCATTAATAAATAATGCCATAATTAAATAATAAAAAAATAAATAAAATATAAAATACAAAAAAATAAAAAGAATTGAGCATGTCACTAATATTGTATATTCATTATACTAAACAGAAATAAGTATGAAATTTAAGAAGTATTTTTATAAATGATGAAAAGTGGAATGTCAAAGTCAAAATTAAAATCAACCTAGAAATGAAATGATGTCATAGTCAAATAATAAAATTTTTAAAAATAGAAAATACAAAGAATCACAAAAATAAATGTTATACATAAGATATAATGTTATATATCTATAAAAAATAAAATATTGGGTACATCTATAATATTATACATTCATTATATTGAACAAAAATAAATATTATACATAAGATATAATTTTATCAATAATGGAAATGTAATAAAAAATTTAATGTCAACCTAGAAATCAAACTTTTTTTTGGGTCGTGGGTTAGTAGTTTAGGTCAATCGGTAATATGATAGTTAAATAATAAATATTTAAAAATAATAAAAAGTATAAATAATCAAAAGAATATATATAAAAAATTATATATTAACTATGCCAAAAAAATTAATTGTGATAAGTAAAAATTATTTATATAATGTAGATGAAATATATAATTTAAAACTGATCCGAAAGTGAAGCTATTTTCTTATCTAAATGATGGGTCAATGATCCAACTTTTCAAAGAAATTCATGATGTCATATTGAATAATAAATATTAAAAAAAAAGATCAAACACGAAAAATAAAAAAGTACAGAGTTTTGTCAAAGACATTTCAAAGCATTTCTTATGTTATATAATCATCATATTAAATAAAAAATATAATTGTTAAAATAAAAGTTATTTTTATTTAAAACAGAAATGGAACACAAAATTTAATACAAGTACTTAAGTTTATTTTTATTCATATTGCTACTTTTATTAATTCTCAATTTATATCTTAACTATGATATATCTAAAATTCAAGTAATTAATATGAAAAAAAATGTTGCACGTGCTTAATTACTAGTGACTCAAAAAAATTGCATGCCCTCAGAAATGGAGTAAGCATGGGTATCATCCTCGTGAATTTGAATTTTCAAGAGGCACAATAACCATAGAAGATTCACTTTCAATGTACAGAAAAAGTTGAGGGTCTACAGAGACCAGAAACCAGGGCTCCTAATAGGTCACGATTCTAGTGCCAACTGAGTGGATATGGTAAGCTATTGGTTATTACAACCAATGAACTTCTCAAAGGTCCTTAACGAGTCTATATGCTACAAAACAGATGGGAGTATCTCAAATGCATAAAAAAAGAATCATAATCAATGGAAAGGAACCTTCGTAGGCTGATAAAAAAAAAAAAGGACTCAAGTATTGTAACAAGCTCAAGACTCTCTGACTTGGAAAAAAAAGTGATACTTAACATCCTTGATCAGAATAGGCTTCATCCTACATTATAAACAACTGTAAAGTGTTGACTAGTTATACCCATAAGGTGAAGATATTTCTTTATTTGTCATTTGAACTTATTTTGGTGGGTCTATAATAAATTAATGGTTTGCAGGTGCCGCTTTACTAACAAAAAAAATGTAGAATAGTTGCTATGAATTGCCAAGATGGTCAAGTACAGGTAACACTTGAAAGCATGTATAGCACTGCTCAATACATGAGATATGTTTGTGGGTACAAATATCATTCATCAAATACAGATACAATGTTTTTCAACCGAGCTGCATGAATAAATGACTAATCTAGAGGACCCCAACTAATGGATAAGTGGGAATTGCCACATCATCCCTCCAATGAGAGTTGCAATTGAATCTTATTATGAATAAACGTTGAATTTATTACATGTGGCATGTGGCATGTTTATGTGAATTACCCTTGTACTGAATTTTAGGATTATGATCTGAGACTCCATAATTAGTATGCATATTTGACATTCTCAACCAGTGGATAGATTTGGGCAGTCTATCCTGACAAGGTTGACATTCTTGTACTACTTAAGGCAGGATTGTCCATCTCTCTTGGCAAATGTAATTCAGCTCACCAAGAACCCTAAATCTCTCTCTCTCTCTCTCTCTCTCTCTCTCTCTCTCTCTCTGTTTTTTGATCAATAGCAGAAAATTTTCATTAAGATAAAAAATGTTAGTTACAAAGGAACACCACGGAGAGAGGTGAACTCTCTTAATTCTCTCTGAGATGAAAACTGATTACTCTAGCTACAACACAGCCTAGAAAAGTTTATCCCTTCCCACCCCTTGTTTCACTAAAGCATCAGCAAAAAAATTTGCACTTCTTTTTACCCACTGCAGCTTAAGTTCCATGCTTTGTGTAACCCACTTGAATTTTCTTCTTTCATAGGCCATTGCGACACCACACAACTTAGGATTTTTGAACTTTTTGAGATCTCTCTCTATCTCTCCCATATTCATCCCCACAATGCAATTCTTATCAAAATTTATCTTTAAATTTTGACATTTGCTCAAAGAGATGGACAACCAATTTCAAATTTTTGATCCACCTAATGTCACCCCCTTGTAAATGGGTGATTCACACACTATCCCTATCATTGGTTTATCACTTTTTGTAAGACCCACTGACCCACTAAATAGAGTCGAACAACCAGTTCTATGGGATTGGATTCAGTGAAATTAGTGACCAAATTCAAGGTCCATGGTGCCTAATTGAGGATTGTAACTCTTATAGATCCCAAGAAAACAAAAATAAAGGAATTATAAGCAGGACCCAAATGAACAACTTTAATTATATGATAAACATGTGTAATCTTGTTGATTTAGAAGCAAAAGGCAACCACTTTACATGGAGGATAGGGAGCTTATATGAAAAGCTCAACTGGGTTCTAACAAATGAACAATGGAGAATGATATATCCAAGAGCCCAACTCACAAACTTAACTTTTTTTTTAGCTCAGATCATGCCCCTCTTATATTTTACATTGATAATAAAATAAGTTGGGGGCCTAAAGCCCTTTAGATTTAAACAATTGTGGATGCAAGAGCAAAGTGTTGAGGATGTAACAAGAAATGCATGAAACACCAATGCTACAGGCTCACATGGGGTCAAATTTTCCAAAAAAAAAAAAAAACAAAAGAAATGGAATTAAAACAATGGAATAAGTAAATATTCAGAAATATCTTTGTTCAGAAACAAGCTTTAATTGAAGACTTATTTAAAACACAACAAGAAAGACAACAGGACCCACATAACATGATTCTAGAAAAGGAGGCTGCCATTAAGAAAAGATTAAATAAAATTCTAGAAAAAGAACTATTTTAGACCCAAAAATGAAGAAATAAATGACTACAGTGTGTAGACAAAAACACAATTCTTTCATTTGACAATGATGATTAGGAGAAACAGGAATACAGTAAATGGAATATGAGACCCAAATAACAATTGGATCATTAACGTCCATCCAGTTAAACAAGCTCTGATTGAAGCTTTCAAAGAAAGACATACGCACAGAAGACCCTAATGACTTCCTTGAGGTCCTTCTCCCCTTGATAATGGAAGATGAGAATCTGGAGTTCATAAAAGAAGTCACAAATGAAGAAATAATGGAGGCCCTCAATTCAATGAATAGTCTAAAAGCTCTTGGTCCCAATGGCTTGAATGCATGCCTTTTTAAAAATTGGAGAATCATTGGGGACTTAGTCAAAGGTACAATAAAAGCTTTCTTTCATTCGAGTAAAATGACAAAAATTTGAATAGAACTTATATTACCCTTGTCACAAAAATTAAAAACCCAAAAAAGATGGAGCATTTCAGACCTATAAGCCTGTGCAGTATCATTTACAAATTATAGCAAAAATAATGGCTAATAGACTAAAACCAATTTTACCAAAACTAATATCCCCCTTTCAGTCATCTTTTGTCCCGGGCAAACATATATCAAACAATGTTCTAAACTTCTAATAATGCATGGAACTTTCCACTCTATGAGGAGGAAAAAAGGTAAAATTGGACTGGTAGCCTACAAAATATATATGGAGAAAGCCTATGACAAATTATCTTGGGGTTACGTCCAAAAAGTGATGGCAAAGATAGGTTATCATGAAAAATGGGTTCACTGGATAATGGAATGCATATCTACTGTTAGTTACCAAGTCCTTGTAAATGGATCCCTGGCTAACAACTCCAAACCTAATAGAGGAATAAGATAGGAGGATCACCTATCTCCATATATTTTTGTGTTGTGTTGAGGCTTTCACAAGGTAGATAGAAAATCTATCAATAGGGGTTCATGTGAACCTTGTTATAAAGACCTCCAAACAAGATCCAATAATCCCCATGCTTCAATATGTAGATAATTGTATATTATTTGCAAAAGCCAATCTAGAGGCCTGCCATAGTATAAAAAATATTTTAAAAAAACATGCCAAAGTCTCAGGCCAAAGACCAAATTAACAAAAATCGACCATGTTTTCTCAAAGAATACTCCGAATAGATTCCAAATAATGTTGTCTAGAATGGTAGGAATCCCAAAAGCAATAAAGAGGAAAAATATTTGGGGCTCCAACAATTGAAAAAAGAGTAACAAAAAGCACTTCCCATTAGTTACTAGAAAAATTCAAGAGCAAGCTAGAAGGATGGAGGGGCAAAACTCTATTAATGGGAGGAAGAGTAACTCTATCAATAGGGGGAAGAATAACTCTCCTAAAAGCAGTAACAAACAACCTTGCCCAATACCGGATAAGTATTTATGGGATCCCCAAGGAGACAACAAAGGTAATGGACAAGTACCAAGAAAATTCCTTTGAGGTGCAAATCAAAACCACAGAACTTTTGCACTCACTAAGTGGAATACAGTATGCAAGGACAAAAATGGGGGAGGCCTAGAATAAGAAAGATGTATAAAGTGAATCAGGCAAACCTAATGAGACTAGGATAGAAGGTAATGAGCATTGTTTTAAAAGGTGTGGGAGGCATACACTTGGAGGGCGCCTCCAAGTGAGGTGCCCCCACAAAACTCTCTGAAAATTACTCCTTCGATGATATATGGAGGAATTGGTCTACATTGGCATTTACTTCTTATAAGAAGCTCAGAATTTAAGCAATTTGGACTCCTCCTGTGGAAGGTTTTGTTAAGCTGAATTTTGATGGGATAGTCAAGGCAATCCAGGATTGTCTGGCATTGGTGGTGTTCTAAGAAAAAAGGAGTAGAGGACAGTAACGTTCTCTCTCTTTTTTTAGGACTAGTGGGAATAGGAGACTCTATAAGGGCTGAACTTCTAGCTGCGGCACAAGGGATACAGATTGCAAACCAACTTGGAGTACAGAATTTAATAATTGAAAGAGACACCAAAGTGGTAGTAGGATGGTTGGCTGACCCGGATGCTATCACTTGGGGCTTTAAGGATGTTCTAAAAAAGGTTAAATGGCTCACAAGGAATATGACAGTTAGGTTTTAGTGGGTGGGAAGGTTGGCAAATGCCTTGGCTGATGCTCTTGCTAAACAAGGGACTTCTCGGGTTACTTTGTATTGGGCTTTTGTGTAACTTTTCTTTGTTTTGTGTAATCATTTAAAGGGTAGATAGAATCCTCCTCCTCCCTTTCTTAACGGGGAGGTAGCATCTCGTGCCTCTCCCTGAGTTGTGTTTTTTGGTTTTTGATTTAATGAATCTTATTATTCAACGATCAAAAAAAAAGTGAGGTGCCCCTATACGTCTTTTTTATGAGGCATGCTAGAGGCATATGCCTCATGCACCTGACACACACCTCATATAAAAAGACAGAAAAGAAAAAAGAAAAGAAAGGGAAGGGAAGGTAAAGAAAAGGAAAAAGAGAAGAAAAAAAAAAGAAAACAAAGAAAAGAAAAGGGAAGGGAAGGGAAGGAAAGAAAATAAGAAAAGAAAAGAAAAAATAGGTTCATTGGACAATAGAATGCATTAATCCTTTTTTTATGTTCTGAGCTACACCTCACACCTCTAGGTTCTAGGTAGTGGAACGTCTAATGTAATGCCTCCACGTTTAAAATATTGGTAATGACAGAGAAGGAAAATTTGTAGGTCCAGGTTGTTCAAAAGAAATACCTAAAACAAGAGGAGTTTTTGGACCATAAAGCTCGAAAATCGGCTTCATGGGCTTGGAAAAGAATAAACCAGCAACAAGTTCATTTAAAAAAAGATTAATGTGGGACATTGGAGATGGAAGGAAATGCAACTTCTGGCTGGATAATTGGATTAGTTCTCAACTCATTGTGGAGCTAAAAAATGGAAGGGTTCTTTCCCAAGCAATTATGAATTATAAGGTTGGAAACTATATAAATTTGCAAGATAAATGTTGGGAGCAAAGTAATTTGGAGGGCAATTGTCCTCAAAATATAATAGACAAAATAAAGGAAATCCATATCTCCTTGGAGGATAGAGAAGACAGAAGAGTTTGGGGTGAGAGCCCGGATGGTAAACTCAGTAAAATTGGCTTATAATTCCCTCGGAGAGGAGAGGAGAGGACCATCGAACCAAGAATTGTTAAAATAATTAAAAACTCACGGAAAATTCTTTTCCAGGAAAAGATTAAGGTCTTCCTTTGGCTTTTAATTCTAAACAAGCTTCCAACAAAGAAGAACTTGGTAGATAGGGGCCTAAATATTAACGTTGAGTGCCATTTCTGTTGGGATGTGGAGGATAGATACCATATTCTAGTGCATTTCCAAATATCAAAACAAGTTTGGAGGTTGATGGATCAACGAATAGCTGGTTGTATATTAGCTGGAAGATGAAACCTAGAAGCTTGGTGGATTCAATGTTACAGGAGAAAACTGGAAAAAATCATCACAATGGTAAAGGAGTTCTTGGAGGTAAACCTAAAATTAACTGGTCCAGCTGACTTGGCCCCCCTCCCCAAGACTCCCTAAAAATAAATTTGGTGCCTTGGCTAAGAAGATGAAAAGTGTGGTCATGACTGCATTATGAGAAACTCGAAAGGTGAAGTTATGACAGCTAAAATGGGCTGTAGCTGAAATTTGGGCTGCTCTTGAGGCCCACAAAATTGTATCCCACTTTCCTGCCCACAAAATTTCACCCTGCTTTCCTGATAGCCCAATAATCATATAACTCTCTCATCACCATCAAGGCGCTAAAAGGAGAATATCAATTCCTAAGGAGATTCTCATCTCTTATTCAAGATTGCAGAAGCCTTGCTTGTGATCAGTCTGGTTTGATTGTTTACAATCACACTTATCAAGAAGGCAACTGTGCAGTTGCCTGGCTCGATAATAAAAGGGTTAGAGCAAGAAGCTGTTTTCTCTCAAGAGGTCCCCTGGGACCTTAGTTTCATTGTTTTTCTTGATTTTGAGGGAAGGATGTTTCCCCATTTTCTTTATTTTTTCTTCTTTTGTTTTCTTCTTTTCAAAAAAAAAAAAAGAAAGGATTGCCAACTTACAGAACATTGTATTTGTTGACTTTAAAACGAAAGTGTAGCCTCCTAAATACAGAACAGGAGACTTGTAAGCATCTGGCCACTTCCCTTGACAAAATGATAGTTAACATTTCCCTAGTTGAGGGCTCTAACATCAACACTCCATCAAGCTTGTCTAAAGATGCCTGAAGACAAGTATCTGAGATAGACCTCTATGGATTAACTCTTCTCCACCACTAAAGGTAATGAAAATGAAGGTAACTAGAAATAAATCATCTGTAATTGTCCAAGAATCTCCAACTTCAAGAGATTGTTGATTTTCCTCTTGTAGGATTACATCCACTTTAACTTCACCTCCTTGGATGTGTGGATGCAAGGAGGATTATGTATGATCTGGTGAACAAAAACCACAACTCTTAATTTACCATAACCAACATTCATGATTTCTGTTGTACAGGAATTTTCCAGTTTCTCCAATATTTAAAATTTTCAGTAACCAGAATTTGTCCAATTTTCCCTGGAGTATTCGGCTAGCTTACGTTTCATGAAGGTATTAACGACAAAGTGTAAAGTTAGATGTAGAAGAACCAACTGATGGTGGATTCATTGGTAAGTTGTGTGGATGGTCGTAGAGGAGACCTGGGATCAAATCCCGTTGTCACCAGGGTTGGGGGTTATGGGCATGGGGGATAAACTACCCCCATTGCATAGCCCCATAGCTTCTTATACTTGAAAGATAGAAGATATAGGCTCAATTTTACTCCACATGGTATAATTTTTTTTATGAAATTTCACATGGTAGAATTGAATAATTGATGTGCTCTGCAAGAAATGCTTTTTTAATATTATCTTTGTTAAGGAGATTTATAACTCAAATTATTAATTTGATTTTTGTAGGCCAAGTTCTGCATGGAACATGCAGACGATGGACATCCATGTTCTCCACTTTTTCCAGTTTTCCCTGACAATTCAGGATAGAAAATCCTCTTTTCTTCTTATATTTAAATATCTTGATGATTGATAACTGGTGGCAGATGTCTTACATTCAACTAAAGTACAAAACACAAGTTAGAAGAAACAATCCAGAAACAATGCAATTTGATAGCTAAAATACATGTATCAAATGTAATTTGCAGATATCTTACGTTTAACTAAAGTACAAAACACAAGTTAGAAGAAGCAAACCAGAAATAATGCAATCTGATAGCTAACATACATGTAATCAAATGTAATTTATGAAATTATTAGTCATCATCCTCTCACAAGGGAATATCCACAGACTTTTCGTAATAGGCTGGTGACAATCATTAATATTAAAAGAAAGCCTAAGGAAAGGGTTGGGGAAGACTATTATTTCGCTTTCTGAAATTTCAATGTTATAAATTGTGTTAGCAATCTCTATTGTGGATGTCTATGGATCCCAAAACAACAGTTACGTATACTCCAAAGGACCACAAAAGGGAACCTTGGAGGCAACAGAAGACAGAGAGAGAAAAGAGAGTATAGATTCAAGGAAATCAACTTCAAGTAATCATCTGGTTCAACTGGTTTGTAGAACCCGCTTCAATATCACCTATCATATGGGCAGAAAATATGACCCCATGTACCCATTTTCAGACAGCAAAATGTAGAATTTTATCTCATAAAACACAGTCAATCTCGTGGACCACACAAAACAAAGTTTCTCCTTTGATGCAATCTATAGAACTGTATAAGTTCCGCTGGATTCGGAGGGGAAATTTTCTCTTCCTTATTTTCTTTGCACAGATTGCGTAGCATTTTTGTTATTTTCACATCGCTAAAAGAAAATCATCACACACCAGTTTATCTGATTCATTCAATTCAGTTGTTGGAAAAACTCCAAACTATGAGAAATAAAAACATGATCAGAATACTGCCCTATATAAACATAAGAATCCAGAACAACCACCCAACCCCAGTTCCCCAGAAATTCAACAACACAACCAATTGATTACTCTTTAGATAAACCGAAAAGAGATATAAGAGAAAAAAAACAGATGATCCATACTTGAGATTTGAGAGACTTGTTCAGGTGTGAGTTTAGCCGAAAACCCATTTGCAGCATTCTTGTAACTGTAAAGTAATGCCCCTTTTGCAGCCTCCTCGCTGTAAAAATCAAACCCAGAAAAGAAAAACGAAGAATATTAAACTCAGTAAAGAAAAACGAACAGAGAAAGATAGGGGAAGAAATGAAGAACAAGAAGAAGTGGAACAAACCTGCCGAGGACGGAAGCAAGGGTTTTGATGTGGAAAGCTTCGGGCTCCTCACCCTCGGGCTTCTCAGTGTAAACTATGTGAACTGCAGCTTCAGAGGAGGCAGGAGAACCGCCTGTTCCAGCAGCACCGTCAGCCATTATCGAACTGAAAATCAAAACCAACACAACCAACAACGCCGTTGACAATTTCAAGCTTCTC
Source organism: Nelumbo nucifera (assembly GCF_000365185.1). The sequence goes on from NW_010729090.1 coordinate 5,329,969, forward strand.
TGCATTCCTTCTTCGCCTTTGAAAGCTTTTTTTTCTCTTGAAATCCTTTGCTGCGAAGTAATCTTTCGTCTCGGCGCTTCCGCGTTCTCTTTAGGCAGATCCTCAGAAAAGTCTGGTTCCACTTGGCAGCGTTACAAGAGTCAACCTGTCATCATATTCCATTTTGCTGTCACTGTGAATATCATGTCGGCCCTAAAACTTGCCACGTGTTGCTTGGTGGAGGGTAAGAGTCCACGGTTGGATGGGTTTCTCATCATTTGGTTCACAATTCAGCCAGAAAAGCTGAAACATGATAATAATCGCGATAACTCTGATGACTTGACGATCTTATCAATGAGAGGGCTATGTTTGGAAAATTCGGATTTCCTCCTCACAAGGGCTGTTTGGTGGGTGTGAGAATCAATTTTGTGGGGAGGAAATCGTTTGATTTTGTTGCCCTTATTTAAATAAACATTTTTTAAGAATTTTGCCTTGAAAATAGGATAAAAAGTTTATTTTTACTTGATGAAAGGTGAGTGTTATTAGGCGTCACATTAAGCCAAACAATAAAAAAACGTGTTCTTACATAAGTTTCGGAATTTTTGTTGATAAACGGATTAATCAAATAAAATTTCAAATTCCATTGGATGAAATGCCTATTTGGCCCTGAACTGCACCAATTTTATGATAAATGATAATGGTACTAAACACTATCTTGATTAGTTGAACTTTTTCTTTGGTAATGCAGAATCATTTTTTAGGGCTGATGATGGCCATGCCTACAACCTTAGAAGTATTGGGCCTAGGCTCAGAACCACAAATTCCTGACCTTGATGTGAGCTTGGGCCCCTGGCCAGGCATGATAAAGCCCAAACTCATTATTTATCATAAATTAGTGGGTTGGGTAGGGTCAGGCTAGAAATGATCACCCTATTAAATTCCATTAAATAGGAATGTTTATCTATTCTATATATTTGAATTAAAACTTCCATTAAGGTGTTTTTGGAATGTCTTGGGGTACAAGTCGGGCCAAAACCCAATTCGAGTTGTTGAATCCCCAAATCTAACCCTAACCCAAACCTAAAACTTTAGGTTGGATTCAGGTTGTTCTTGGATTGGCATGATTTCTTTACTTCCTCTTGTCAAATGTACTTATTTCTTAGACTCGGATTCATGTTAATTTAATATTAGCATCATTATATGTAAAAGAACACCATTATCATGTTTTAGAAAAATAATTGTCTCTTAAAATTATTGATATACATGCATAAATATATAGATGGATAAATAGATAGATAAATGTGCATACATAAATGCATTAATATTCATGATGAAAAAACACATTAATAAGATATATACATTTATGGATGCATAGTTGCATATATATACATGCATGAATAATGGATATACATATACATAAGTACTTACATGTACAAATACATATATATTAATATTTATACATGCAAATATGAAGTTAAATCAGGTTCATACTTTTCAGCCAACCCTAACTTAAAAAAAAAAAAACAATAAAAGAGGAAGCAGCTCCATTACGTTGTTAGCATAGATACATATGGAGTTCCATACTTAATGGCCATCTAGCCTTTACATGCTAAGTAAGCCAAAGTGTGTGCTGCTCTGTTCAGTGATCTATTTACATGCCAAAGAGATAGGGAAGTAAGAGTTTTCAAAAGACTTGTAATTTTCTTCCACTGCAGGTTGTGTAGCTGCTCTGTCCAGTCACCTACCTTGTTCTTCTTCTCTTGTAATAAAGTTAATATCTAGGGGTGGCAAATGGGTGGATTAGGTTGGGTAAGGGTTGAATACCAATCCACCCATATTAATCCACCAACCCACCATGACCCATCGTCATTTCTTGTTAAAGGGTCATAACCCACCCTAACCCTGAGCCATCCATATTGACCCACTTGACCCATCCATATTGACTCTTAACCACCCTAACCGACCTATCCTCACCTATAAATACAAAAATGGGTCAGGATGGCCTGTATACCCGAAATAATAATTTTTAAGAGGAACATCTCTCACCATGGATCGAGTCGACCCATATACCTGAAAATAATTTTTTTAGAGGAACATCCCTTAAGACTGCCACGTGGCAAAAATGGGTTGGGGCAACATGTATACCCAAAAATAACAATTTTTTAGAGAATAATCTCTCTCAAGGATGCCACATAAAAGAACTGGGCCAAGTCGACTCGTATACCTGGAAAAAAAAAAGCATTTTTGAGAAAATCATCTCTCTTAAGACTGCCACATGATAGAAATGGGTTGGGTTAACCTGTATATTCGGAAAAACAAAAAAAAAAAAACATTTTTGAGAAAATCATCTCTCTCAAGCATGGTTTTTAAAAACAAACCAATGATCGAACTGGTCAGGGGTCTGGTTACCGGTTCGAACAATCCAACCGTTTGACCCGAATGGTCGGCCCGTTCTAACAAAAAAATAAAAAAATTTAAAAAATTGGAAAACGGTCAAAACTGTTTGAATGGTTGGAATGGTTAACTGGCCGATTCAGCAGTTTGCTGACCAAAATCAACGATTTTAGGGGGAAAAGCGGTTTTGGTGGAAAGCGGAACCGGTTAGATGACCGGTTCCTGGTTTTTTCGGTCTGACCGTCCGGTCCGGTCCTGTTTTGAAAATAGTGCTCTCAAGACTACCACATAACAAAAATGGGTTAGGTCAACTTGTATACCTGAAAATGCAAAAATTGTAGATAAATGCAGAAAATAGCAGAAAAATTGCAAAAGATGCAAAAAATTACGAAAAATGTAGAAAATACCAAAAAAGTACAAAAATGCAAACTTTTGCAGAAAATCATAAAAATGCAAAAAAAAAGAAAATTGTAGGAAATGCATGAAAACATAAAAAAATGCTGAAATTATGCAAAAAAGCACAAAAAATTGTAGAAAATGCAAAAAAATACCAGAAATTTTCAAAAAATGTAGAGAATACCAGAAAATGGAAAAAAGCAGAAAAATACCAAAAAATTTTAGTAAATGTAGAAAATAGCAGAAAATGCAAAAATGCATAACTTTTATAAAAGTGCTTTCATAAAAGTACATTTACAAAAGTACTTCTGTAAAAGTACTTCTGTAAAAGTGCTTTCATAAAAGTACTTTTATAAAAGGGCTTTTGTGTAAAAGCGCTTTTATGCTTTCATAAAAGTGTTTTTGTGTAAAAGTACTTTTGTAAAAGTGCTTTCATAAAAATACTTTTGTAAAAGTGCTTTCGTAAAAGTATTTTTCATAAAATTATTTTATAAAATTGCTTTTTGTAAAAGTGCTTTCGTGTAAAAGTGCATGTGAACATGAAAATTAATAAAATCTATCTTATTTCACTTTTTATCACAAAATGAAATGTGGCATGGTGGTTTGGATTTGTAATGAAATGTGGACGCATTAGGAGGCTTAAGTTTAAGTCATGTTAACTATTGATTTTTATTTTTGAGATTTGGTGAGTATAGATAGGGCTTAACTTTGACCTAACCCATCCTAACCCTAATGGGAACCCTCGACCCAACCCATCTTGACCCTTTTTCACTGACCCTAATGAGTTACTCGACCCATATTGACTCACCAATAGAATGGATGGGTATGGGTAGGTTCCAAGGTGGGTGGGTTGGGTGGTAGGGGTGGATTCGAGTCGAGCTGAGCCGAGCCAAATACTTGGCTATTTGAACTCGGCTTGTAAGAATAGTATCAAGCTCAAGCTCAATTTGAGCTAGAGACTTGAGTTTGAGCTCGACTATAAGCCAAGTTTTTTTTTGAAAAATAAAAATTATATGTATATTTTTATTTTTTAGACAAAAAATTAAGAATTATAAAAATTATTTACTATTATACATGAAAAATAAAAATATTATTATATAAATAAAATTATTTATTATATATATATACTTATATGTATGTACGTAATAAAAATTATTTATTTAATGGTAGGCCTACGAGCCTTACGAGCCTTGGGCTCAAGCTTGGCTCGATTAGCAAACGAGCCTATATATTAGGCTCGAATTTGGCTCAAAGCTCGATTTTTTGTCGAGCCGAGCCAAACTCAAATAGATCGTGAAAGGCTCGCGGCTCATGGCCAACCATATTGGGTGGGTCAAATGGGTTGGGGTCAAGTTTGCCAGCCCTAGACTCTAGCTTTAGCGAGTCACTATATATAGATAGTTGTTGAAGCCTTAGATGAGAGGTTGCTTCCAGACCTGCTATAAGTGCTCTTAGTTGAGTGTCATAGCTGGTTCTACAATGGTTTTGCCTCGATGGCACTGGATTATGAAAGCGCATCCTACATATCCTGTGGTGGGATCAAAAGTAGGGATGCAAACGGATCGGATTGAATTTGAATCAGGGTTGGTTCAAATCCGACCCGACACCATTCATGTTAGATCCGATCCGATCCGAATATCAGATCTGATAGGACTCAATTTGAATTTGAATTCTATCGGAAAGTTGGACCTTTGGTCTGATCTAATCTAATCCGATTTGTTTTCTTTAAAAATTAATAAATTATTAAAAGAAAAGTAAAACATACTAATTTAAATAAAGTAAAAACAAAAAATATAAGTATTTTTAATTATTTTCATCATATATATACATGTTTTTTTAAAATAAATAATATAACAAATTTATAAAAATATAATATAAAAAATATATTTATAAATAAATTAATAACACATATATGTATTATATATTTATATAATATATATCGGATCGGATAGGGGTGATCCGAATCTGATCCAATTTTTTATCAGATCCTATTATCCGATTCGATCCGAAGATCCAAGGGGGATCCGAATTCGAGCAAATGGGATCGGGTCTCGGGTCATTATCCGATCCATTTGCATCCCTAATCAAAAGAACCGTCAATTTGTAGACAATGAAAGTCAATATAGTACGGAGATGGTTGGGGCCGTTGTAAGTAGTCCAAGCTGTGGTAGGATTTGGTGTATGATTGAGATGGGTGGAGTCTGTTCATGTTGAAAGATAATTTTGTTCCTTGCCTTCCAAATGTAATAAAGGATGACGCAACCCTTCCCAAATAAATAAAGTTGGGTCTCCTTATTAGTTAAGTTAAATTTCATAACGATTGATAGCAACCTGAGATGATAAAGAGAGTTGATTGATCTGTAACTCTATCCGGGTTGAGTCCTACTTGACCCAAAAGCCACAAGGCCCTAGCATAAGAACAAGGGAAGAAAATGTTAATGTCTGTGTCTCAAGTGTTGAGAGACAAAAAGGGCATTTTAATTCATTTGTCGATAGCCAAGCTGTGGACTTATTTTGGTGAGCACTGAGCACTCCATTCCACAGAAGCTTCCATACATAAATCTGGAACCTTGGTGGGATTTCGACTTTCCATATAGGGTGGGGAGTGGATGGAGATGGGACATGGGAGGTCGGGTAATTGCTGATTGTAGCAGGCAGAGGCAACTGTAAAATTTCCAGAATAATCAATCTGAATCCAAACTAGGGTTCAGCTATGTTGCCAGGATGTGTTGGACACTGGAAAGCCTCAAAACACTGAGAAATGATGGAGTGATTCCAGTTTTGGTCGCTTTGAAGAAGGTCACATACTTTTAGGTGCCTTGGATGAGAGGACACCATCATGAATAGTCGGTATCCAAGAATCATGAATGGCGTGGATCGATGATCCATCCTTTAGTAGCCAAAGCATGTTTGGCTTCACATCTTTTAGGATATCATGAGCACCTTTCCACCAGTGTGAACTTGTTAGATCTCTTTTTGCTTCAAAATTACTGCCACTGGTTCGAGGAAAATACTTGGCTTTCATGGCCTTGTTCCATGTAGTTTTGGACGAGTAAGGAGTCTCCATACCTGTTCACTGAACCAAGCTTTGTTCATTAGTAGACTGTGGCAGATCCCTAAGCCTCCCATTTTCTTTGTGAGACAAAGTTTGGACCAAGGTATTGTATGCTTCGACTGGTGCTTATTGTCATGCCACCAGAAATTCCTCATTGTTCTCTCTATATTGGAGTGTGTTTCTACTGGCATTAAGTGTGATTTGCATTGTCTACACTGGTATGGATTGGAGAGTTGACTTGATGAGAGTGTACCTACCCACTCGAAAAACAAGTCTATTATTCCATTGATTCGCTTTTTGATCCATATCCAGCTTCTCTGTAATCTCTTTGTGGGAGTTCACAATTCTCTCCTTTAACCTAAGTGAATACCTAGGTATTTGGAGCCATGAAGAGGTTGTTTGATATTGAGTATATGTTTGAGAGAAAATTTTAGTGTTGATGTGGCGCATTCTTGTGGAACATGATGTATGATTTTGTATAGTTTACTTTTTGTCCAGACAGAGCTTCAAAATCTTGTAGGATTTGGGCCAAAGATCAGACTTCTGCTGGATCAGCCGTAGGTGTGTAATTTCTGGCCCATTTTGACTCAATTTCACACCCTGTATAAAAATTAAAATGTGGTGATAGGAAAGTAAAAGCTTAACTAAAATTTTTAAGGAGGTTAGGAGCTCCTTAGTGGTTGAAGGCTGAAGCTGAAATTGATTGAAGCAATAAAAAATGATATTATGAAGTAATATCAAAATTAATACAATGTCTTTCAAACAAATTGTTTGAGGTATATTTTCTATGTATAGATATTATGAAGTAAGAACAAATAAAAAATGAATAAATAAGAAATTGGAACATATCATGCAAGTTATTTCATATTTAATAATTACTGTCATGTCAATGGCAAGTGAAAGTGTAGCTGTAGGAGTTGATGTAGTAGATGATGGCTATCAAGTGTACGTATGACCAGACTCCTAATAAAAAAATATTGACATCTAAGGTGTGGGATGAAACGAAAAATGTTGATGCTCTCGGATTGGCCAAGGACAACATAGTCAATTCACTCCCTAAGACCGAATGGGACCGAGGTGTCTAAGGGCCGAAGACCGAGGTGACCGAGGAGTGGAACCCGAGGTGAATGGGGTCTGAGGTCTGCTGTTTTCGAGGACCGGGAGGTTGGCTCTACAAGGACAAAAGAGTGTCAAAGGCCTCGGGTGGAGACCCGAGGCTGAGACTCTGACGGTCAAGTTAGGACTATGGTACGAGATGGACGAGGTCCGAGGTACGAGTCCCCAGATGAGGCCACAAGAGAGTAAGAGATCTTAAGTGCTAGTAAGAGTGTCTTGAGTATTGGATCCTTTACCTGGAGGGGGGTCACATCATATTTATACTTGAATCCGCCTAGAGGTAGGTGAGCTCGAATGGTGGGGATTTAGTTCGTACGTGGGGGGTGTGGCCATCCTAGGCCGCCAAGTGACCCCCGTGCCATTGGTTCCTGGAAATCTGCCAAACTGGGTAGCGCATGTTTGCTGATAGGCTCCGCTCCGACATGCACCGCCTGACATACGCAAGCCTGCGAATAGTCAAGGCCATTTGCGCCAACATCATTTGCTCCCCACTCCCAAGGCTGGGGTGGAGGTCCGAGACAAGAGGACCTCAACATCGGCCGAAGGGAGTGCATCAGTTCATGTTGGGAGGCATCGATGGGCCTTTTGCGCATGTAGTGGCATGTGGTGGCTTCGGCTCTAAGGCTACCGTTGCATGTGGATGAGGGGGAGACTTGCCCCCCTGCCTTGCATGAATGTTGAGTGTTTCCTCTAATGCCTTGCCGGTGCGATGGAGAATCCGTTGAGGCCTTGGCCTCGGCTGAGGGTGCTCAAGCTAGTAACTTAGCCGTTTTATGAGGAAATTTCATTCTACGATGATGTGGACCGTGAGGGAGGCGGATCCCAGTGCCAGGTCCGGGTCATACAGGTCGCGGGTCCCCAAATTGGTGAGTTGGGGTCGTGCCCATGATGGGTTGCGAAGTCGCTACCATAGGAGGGATAGAGCACGGATGAATTGGGCTGCACTCCAAATGAGTCAATGCGGCTGGGTGGATCTAGCGCGATCTAGGCCGTCCATTTTCCTTTAAATAGGGGCCTTAGTCGCGCATGTGCCCACCATTTGCTTTCGAGTGCCTACGCTTCCAAGAATCTCCTGCTCTCCAGAGCCTTCGGTTTTAGCTCTCGCCTTTAGAACTCCTCGTCTTCGTCCTCATCCTTGTCTTAGGTACGCTTTGCCATGTCTTATTCCAATTTTGACCTTGAGTGGTATAAACTCCCAGACTCCTCGGGAGCGAGCTCGTTCCACACCCCAATCCCTATTAGTTCCGACCGAGGCTCATCGTTCGCTGAGATCCCAACCCTGTGCTAAGTGGTTGAGGTGCTGAGGGAGAGGGCTGCCCCCGGGGACACTAAGTGTAGCCGAAGGGTTGAGGACTCACCCTATGCAAGCGCCGAGTCTGCGGCACCAAGGGAGGCCGAAGGGTGTCCCTTAGTGGCAGAGAGGGCACCAGTTGCCGAGGTCAGCCTGAGGATGGTGGATGAATATGCTGCCCAAAGGGTGAAAATAGAGCATCTTCCACGCTCAGAGCATGACAGTGTCCTTGACTATGACCAGGTTAAGTCTCTAGATAAGAAGTATCATATCCCTCATTTTATCGATTGAAGGTCCCCGACGTTGGTGATCAACTGTGGACGCCAGAAGAAGGGGAGATCTATGTGTACCAACATTAACTTGACTTTGGCCTCAAGTTTCCACGCTCAGAGCATGACAGTGTCCTTGACTATGACCAAGTTAAGCCTCTAGCTAAGAAGTATCATATCCCTAAGTCTTATCGATTGAAGGTCCCCGACGTTGGTGATCAACTGTGGACACCATAAGAAGGGGAGATCTATGTGTACCAACATTTCCTTGACTTTGGCCTCAAGTTTCCCCTTCATTCGCTGATCTCTGAGCTATTGAAATGGTATGGGGTCACCCTTAGCCAACTAGCCCCCAACGCCCTCAGAACCATCACCGCCATGCTGGTGGTGGCTCAGCTTCGAGACGGGGACCTAACATCGAAGATGTTCTGAGACATGTTTGTGTTGAGGAAGCACTCCTTCGAGCCTGGCGTGTACTACTTCTACCCTCGCCGAGGCTGACCCATAGACAACCCTTCGTCTATCCATAATTGGAAGAGAAAACTCTTCTTTATCTCCTATCTTGAGGGTTGATCCTTCAAGTCGAGCTGGGGGGGAGATGTATTTAGCTGCCGAGAAGCCTATGCCAATGCTTTGGGACGATGAAGCCGCTGCAGTAACCCACCTCTGTGTTGGGAACACTTCGGGTCATGCCCCTAGTGGAGGCCAAGCTCCATTTGGTTTTTGCGGGGCTCAGTTCTGTTTCCCTTGATAGGAGAAGTCCCAGTGTTGGCTACTTCACATGTTAAGTGTCTCTATACTTCAAGGTACTGATCTTTTGTTTCTTTTTTGTAGAGATGCCATTGGATGCCAAGTGGATTCTGTTGGAGAGCACCCTGGCACGGAAGAAGGGCCCGACCGAGGGCACGTCGAGAGGGTAAACACCGAGGAGGTCTACCGAGGTAGTGCCCACAAGAGTGGAGAGGGGGCATGCACCTGCTGAGGGGATCCCTCAGCTATAGGCCCCCATTGGAGGAGGGGTTGATCGAGGGAAGAAGCCGACTGAGGAGAACTGGCCGAGGGAGAGCAACAAGAATAGATTGCCCAGCGTGCCGCCTACACCTCCGACAAAGAAGTCGACGCATAAGGGCCTTTCTACTAAGGGCGATGAACAAAGGGGACCTCCTGCTGCTTCAAGGAAGATTTCTTCTTGGGGGCCTGCCACTGGGCCTTTGTCTGTCCCCCCCCTCTTCATTAGATCCAGTTGAGGAGAGGGAACGTTTCACCCGGGTGTTCTGCCCTAAGTGGAACGTCTGCGAAGGGGACTCTATCAACATCAAGAGGGTCGGCAGGGCCCTAATCAAAGGGATGGTCCCCTCGAGGGACCGCTTCGGGATGATGCAAACCAATCCCCTCATCATCCGGGACGAAGGGATGGACTTCTTGGCCGAGATAAGTTTCCTTTCAATTTTGACTTGTTATCCATTGGCTTCCGTTTGTTTTGCTGACAGGTCTGCCGTCACTACGTCGGCTTAGGAGACCGGGTCGACCTTCTCCTCAATCGCATGGGCCAGCTCGAGAAGAAAAATGAGCAGCTCCAGGTGTGGGTGGCCTTCGCGAAGAGTAGTCGAGACGAGATCCTCTCGGCATTGGGTGAGGAGAAGCAACTCTAGCAGACGTTGGAGGATGATCTGGAGGTTGAGCAGGCTTGGCATGCTTAGCTCTAAGACCAGCTGAAGAAGTTTGAGGAGGAGCGAGCTTGCCTTGACAGGATTGCACTTGAAGCCCAGAGGGAGGTAGTAGATGCCAAGGCTTGGGAAATGGAAGTCAAGGCGGTGGTAGCGGAAACTGAGGCTAACTACCAGAATGCTATCCTTGTTTGGCAGCAGACTCTAGAGTATCAGAGGTGTCTGGCGATCTATACGTGCAAGGCTTACCTAGAGGGATCGAGGACACCAAGAAGGAGCTTCTAAAGCTAGTGCTGGACTTCCAAGTAGACAAGCTAAAAGTGCTCCCTGACTCCCTCCCGCGGACGATGTCGAGGTCCCTTCAGATACCGCTGGCACTGGCACCAAGGACTCCGTTGTTCCTCCAACCGCGGATGATGCATAGTTGGTCTCCTAGCCTTCCTTTTTGTTTTTGTTTTACCTTGTAAATGGGCTCGGCCTCCCCATCTGAGGCCGAAATTGTTGTAAATGCTGAACATAATGAATATGAAATGAAAACTTTTTGCATATCTTTGCCTCTATATAATAATGTTTCTTGCTTCTTCTCTCTTCTTCTTTCCACTTTCTTTTTTTTTTACCAAGGTATGCCACCAAGGTTTAGCTCGCCTGGCTCACTTTTACTCCCTTAAGTATCGACTTAGGCAAAACCAAGGTAATCAGGGCTACGTGTCGAGGTGAATCACTGAGGTAATCTGGGTTGCATTCCTCTTTCCTTTGTCACACTAAGTGTTGTGGATCCAAGGTGGCCGCTTGCCACAGAAGATTAGGGCGAGGTGTGTAACACCTTGGCCAACTTGACTAGCTGTTTCTTGGCAAGGTACTCAGATTAATCGTGTTTGTTCGTTATAGGCCAAGTGTGTTGGTTGTGGTTTGTAGCCGAGTCCCCTACCTGTCCTTGCCTTAGATGCGGAGGTTGGATGGACGTTTGGCTCAAGATGAACTGTATGTCCCAACCACAATACAGTCCGAGCGTGTGGGTCCTAGAAGAGGTTGGGCGTGTCGGTCATCTGTGTGGCTGAGGGGTCCTGGCCACTTAGAATAAGAACTTACACATTAAAAGATTGAGTCGAGGAGAAACTTTGCACTAGTATTCATTGTTCAGCCAATAGGTATTGCAATCATTGGTAGTACATTCGGAGATTTTTCGAGTTCCATATCCAATGGACCAAGCTTCCATCCAATTGTTCGAGTTGAAAGGAGCTAGGGTCGATGACTTGCTTGATCTTGTAGGGACCTTCCTAGTTAGGGCTGAGTTTTCCTACGTCTGTCTTGGGCACCATGACTTTTTTGAGAATGAGGTCTCCCTCTCGGTAGTGTCTTTCTTTGACCCTTGAGTTATAGTAGCGGGTCACCCTCTACTGGTAGGCCACCACCCTGATTTGTGCCTATTCTCGGACTTCTTCCAACATGTCCAAGTTTGTTCTAAGTTCTTCATTATTCTTGGACTCATTGTACGCCTCGGTTCGAAGCGCCGACTGGCCAATCTATGATGGAATGACAACCTTAGTGCCATAAGTTAGGTTAAACGGGGTCTCTCCCGTGGCTGTCCGAGGTGTCATCCGATATGCCCAGAGGACACTGTTTAGTTTGTCGACCTATAGGCCTTTTGCTCTGTCGAGTCTGGTCTTTAGTCCATCCAAGATAGTCCGGTTGGTGACCCCGGCCAGGCCGTTCATTTGAGGGTAGCCTACCGAGGTGTATTGTTGTTTGATGCCAAGGGAGGCACACCATTCTTGGAACCTTGCATCGTCAAACTGTTTTCCGTTGTCCATGACCAAAATGTGGGAGAGGCCAAAGCAGCAGATTATGTTCTTCCAAAAGAAACTTTGAATCACTCGAGTTGTGATGGTGGCTAGGGGCTCGGCTTTGACTCACTTGGTGAAGTAGTCGATGGCGATGACGAGGTACTTTCTGTTTCCTGTTGCTTGAGGGAAAGGGCTGAGGAGATCCATGCCCTATTTAGCAAAGGGCCAAGGGATTCTGAGGGCCGGTAGTGCCATGGCTGGCTAATGGCAGATGTTGGAGTGTCTTTGGCATTTGTCACACTTCCGTACCTGCTTGGCTACGTTCTTCTAAAGTGTCAACCAGAAATACCCTTGCCTTAGTGCTTTTTGGGCCAAGTCTCTACCCGCAAGGTGGTTACCATAGATGCCTTCATGAATCTCTCGGAGCACATACTCATCCTCCTCCTAGCAGAGGCATTGGAGGTAGGGCAAGGTAAACGACCTTCGGTATAGCTCTCCCTCAAGCAAGGTATAGTGGGTAGCTTGACATCAGATTCGCTTGGCTTGGTTCCTGTTGTCGAGCAGTTGTTCAGTCAAAGAGGAATTTGATGATGGGGTTCATCCATGAAGGCTCGACCTGGATTGAGAGGATGCGAGCTTCTTCAATTGAGGGCCAAGCTAACTTTTTCACGCAAACTATACAACCGAGGGTTGCACTCGAGGTGCTCGTCATCTTAGATAGGGCATCATCTCTCATGTTCTCGGACCGCGGGACTTACTGTAGGTGGCAGGCTAATTCTTGTACTTTGGCGAGGTACTTGGCCATACTTTGTTCCCTTGCTTCGTACTCGTCATTGACTTGATTCACCACCAGTTGAGAATCGCTGAAGACCTTAATGTGATGTAAGTCAAGGTCCTTAGCAAGCTATAGTCCAGCAAGGAGGGCTTCATACTCAGCTTCATTATTGAATGTTGAGAAGTTGAACGTTAGCACATACTCCACTTTAGCATTGTTTGGGGTGAGAAGTATGAGGCCGGCTCTACTTTCCTTAGAGTTGGATGATCCATCAACGAAAAGATTCCAGGTGGGCTGAGCTTCCTCGGTTGGCCAAGGTCCTTTTTCGGCTTCGTCTTTGGGGTCTCGATGGAGGGCTCGGCTAAAGGTGCATTCTGTCACGAAATCTGCCAAGGCTTGAGCTTTGATTGCTGGCCGAACTCAGAGAGTTCGATTGCCCACTTTGTCAGGCATTCCGAGGTCTCAGGCTTGGTGAGGACGACTTTGAAAGGTTGATTGGTTAAGACCATTATTGTGTGTGCTTAAAATATGACCTGATCTTCCTGGCCAAGACCACCAAGGCGAAGGCCAGCTTCTCCACGTCGGAGTATCGAGTCTCAACGTTACAAAGGACCGTGTTGACATAATAAATCAGACTCTACGATCCGTCCTCTCTGATCAAGACCAAGCTGATGGCCTCGTCCTTGGTTGACAGGTACAAGTACAAAACGTCTCCCAGGAGGGGAGGAGTGAGGAGGGGAGGGAAGGTGAGGTAGGACTTTAATTCTTCGAAGGTGCACTAACACTCTTCCATCCACTAAAAGTCTTTTAGTTTTTCAATGGCTCAAAAGAAGGGTAGGCAGCAGTTGACCAACTTTGACATGAAACGGTTCAGGGTGGCCACTCGACCGGTCAGTCTTTGTGTCTCCTTTACCGACCGAGGTGGTGCCATATCTAATATGGCCTGGATCTTCTCTGGGTTGGCCTCTATGCCTCGTTATTTACCCAAGGTGATGCCAAAGGCACACTTGTTGGGGTTGAGCTTCATGTTGAACCTTCGCAGGGTGTTGAAGGTCTTGGCTAAGTCTGAGGTGTATGCCTCGGATTTTTAGGCTCTTCACCACCATGTTGTCCATGAAGGCTTTGACGTTCCTCCCCATATGATTCTTGAAAACCTTGTTAACAAGGTGCTGGTAGGTGCCCTGGCATTCTTGAGGCTGAAGGGCATGACCTTGTGATAGTAAGTGTTGTGCTCGGTGATGAACGAGGTCTTCTCCTCATCCTCAAGGTGCATCTTGATTTGGTTGTATCTGGAGAAAGCATCCATAAAGCTGAGTAGCTCATACCCTGTGGTGGCATCGACAAAGTGGTTTATCCTCGGCAAAGAAAAGCTGTCTTTTGGGCAAGCTCGGTTGAGGTCTGTGAAATCATTATAGATCCGCCACTTCCCATTAGCTTTCTTTACCATAACCACTTTTGACAACTAGTTAGGGTAGTGTATCTCTCGAATGAAGTCGGCGTCAAGCAGCTTGTCAACTTCCTCTCCTGTGGCCTTCCAATGTTCTGATGCAAAGTTCTTCTTTCTTTGCTGAACTGGCCTAGAGCTTGGGTCCACGCTCAACCTATGAATAATGACCGACAAGTTAATTCTGGGCATGTCATTGGTAGACCAAGCAAAGACATCAGGATTAGTTTTAAGGAAACTTACCAACTCGGATAGGCTCTTCAAAGGAAGGTTGGACTCGACGCGGACTATCTTTTCGGGCTTGGCCTCGTCTAGGGGAACCGAGATGAGGTCCTCAGCTCACTTTTTCTTCCCTGAGGTCGAGGCCCTCAAGTGGCAGTGCTTCTTTATTCTTGCCCTTCAATGCCGCCATGTAGCACTAACGAGTTGCTTGCTGATCCCCCCGAACGACTCCGATGCCATGCTTGGTAGGGAACATGAGAGGGCAAGGTGGTAAGAGGAGATGGGTGCCTTGAGCGCGTGGATTGTCGGCTCCCAATGATGGCGTTGTAGGGGGAGCTGATCCTCATGACTAGGAACTCAATCGTCCTCATCACCTACCGAGGCTCTATCCCTATCGTAACTAGTAGGGTAATTCTTCCTTCCAGCCGAACTATGTTGTCGGATAAGCCGACGAGTGGGACATCGGTGGGCTGTAGGTGCTCCGACACCAACTTCATCTTCTCAAATGCCTCATGGAAGAGGATATTGGCAGAGGAGCCGCTGTCTATCAAGATCCTCTTCACCAAGAATTTTACGACGAAGACCGAGATCATGAGGGCGTTATCATGGGGAATCGTGACCCCCTTTAGGTCCTCATCCATAAAGGTGTGGGCTTCTTCCTGCTTTGGCTTCTTGGGGTCTGGCTCTTGGATGTTCAATTGCCTGGCATAGGCTTTGTGGGCCAAAGCCAAGGTCCCACTTGAGGCCGTGCCCCCAACAATGATGTCGATGACACCGACGAGCTGTTAATGTTGCTGCTGGGAGGACGAGGCCCCAGCCTCGCCCCGATGTACTGCTTGAGGTGACCATAGTGGATGAGGAACTCTATCTCGTTTTTCAACTCATAGCAGTCCTCGGTGTCATGGCCGGTGTTGCAGTAGTACCTGCAGTATTTCTTTAGGTTTCCCCTCTTGGGGTTTCTCTTCAACTTTTCTAGCCACTTCACATACACCTCCTTGCCGACCTACATCAGGATCTGAGTTTGGGTGGAGTTGAGTGGTGTGTATTGATTATTAGCCAAGGCCGAGGCCAGTGGCTTCTTGTTTTCCTTGTTCTTATTGTTGCGGTGGTCTTTGTTCTTCCTCTTCTTCTCCGAGCTTCCATGGAGGCCCTCGGCCTCCCTTTCTTGGTGGTCGCCGGTTGAGGCCTCCTTGGCGGCAATGTACTTCTGTGCCTTTTTGAGGAATTCCGCCTTAGACTTCGGCAGAGTCTTGGCTACCGAGCACTTTAGGGCCGAGCCGGGGAGGAGGCCATTGATGGCGGTATGCATGGAGACCATTGGGTCGGGGACTCAGACCTTGAGCTCTTCTTTGTCGAAGCAGCCGATGTAGGACTTCAGACTCTCGCCGCACTTCTGCTTAATGGACATGAGCAAGATGAAGCTCTTTTGGCATCATCTGTTGCTGATGAAGTGGGCAAGGAATAGGGTGCCAAACTGCTCTGACGAACTGATTGAGCAAGGTGGGAGGCCAGAGAACCATTGCCGAGTTGCTCCCTTGAAAGTCATTTGGAAAGTCTAGCACATCTACGTGTTGGAGTACCCATAAAGGAGCATGAGCGCCTTGAAACTTTCCAGGTGGTTGTTGGGGTCCATCATCCAGTCGTACATCTCCAGCGCGGGAACTTTGAAGCGTGGGGAAAGGGGCTTGGAGATGATGTCTGAGGTGAACGCGTCCATCATTCCGATTGGATGGCTCTGGCTAGCCAAGGCGTCAACTCGAATCTCTCTGACTTGGTGGAGCTCTTCCTTGATGGCCCTAAGCTAGGCTTGCAGGTCTGCGATCCATGGGTCAAGGGGGGCCTGTGCCTTGTCCCAGTCCTCACGGACTTAGTGGTGGTTAGCCCAGATTCCCGAGTATTCAGATGTAGATTCGTGTTCGTTCCTTCTAGACTGGCAATCATTTAGGAGGTCACGGAGGTCCAGGACCTGCAAGGGAGAGGCACAGCGTTGGCCCTCTTCCATGGAGTGGAGGCTATGGTGGCCAAATCGCCCGCCTTCATCCTGGGAGTTCTCTCTTCTTCGGCGGCGGTGGTGCTGTTCAGAGTTCTAGTGGTAGTCACTGGACTATGCTGATTCTTCCCCTCTTCGGCTAGGGGGTCTTGCGTTCCTTGATAGCTGGCTTGCACATCAACTACTACCAGATTCTGAGGACTCGGCCCGGTGGGAGTCGGCAGAGCCTAGGTTAGTAGGTTCATGGACTCGTGCTGCCCTTGATGGCCCGACACCCCAGTGGGGCGGCCACCGTGAGGGTGGCTTCCTGCTTGGGGCCACACCTCCTCGACCCTCCGGGTGAGGTGGTCCAGTCAATCGAGGACCGGTTGGAGCCGTTCGTTAGTGACCAGGTTCTAGGCGTTCCTGGTGTTTCGTACCATGTTGACTGGAGCTTAGGGTGTTCTTTCGGATTTGTGGTATGTTGAGGGATGCCTTAGCGACATATCCGACAGACAACGCCAATTGTTGATGCTTGGATTGGCCAAGAACAACACTGTTAATTCTTTCCCTAAGCCTGAATGGGACCGAGGTGTATGAGGGCCAAGGACTAAGGTGATCGAGGAGTGGAACCTAAGGTGAATGAGGTCCAAAGTACGAGTTTGGAGTTCGAGGTCTATTGTTTCCAAGGACTGGAAGGTTGACTCTACAAGGACAAAAGAGTGTTAAAGGTCTCAGGTGGAGACCTGAGGCGGAGACTCCGATGGTCTAGTTAGGATTAAGGTACGAGGTGGACAAGGTCTGAGGTATGAGTCCCCAAACGAGGCTACAAGAGAGTAAGAAATCTCAAGTGCTAGTAAGAGAGTCTTGAGTTTCGATCCTTTACTTGTGGGGGGGGGGGGGTCACCTCATATTTATACTTGAATCCACCTGGAGGTAGGTGAGCTTGGACGGTAGGGATTTAGTTTGTACGCAAGGGCATGGCCATCCTAGGCCGCCAAGTGACCCTACTTCATTGGTTCTTGGAAATCCGCTGAACTGGGCAACGTGCATCTACTGATAGGCTCTACTCCGACATGCATAAGCCTGCAAATGGTCAGGGCCATCTACGAAAAGATTAATTCAGAGAAGACACGATGTAAGAACTGTAAGAAGATTTTACAAGGTAAATCAAGTAAGGGAAATACTCACTTAAAGCGTCATTTACAATGTTGCCCTAAATGTACAATTTAGGATATTAGACAGTACAAAGTAACTACTCAATCAAACACCAACGGGGGTACTTCATTTAAAAACTATAAGTTTGATTAACAAGAGTTTCATAGGGCACTATCAGTTTTTCTTTTATGTGGAAAACACTTTTTACTACTATTGAAGAACTTGGTTTTAGATTCTTTACTCAATCTATAAATCCTGAAATTAAAAATGTGAGTAGGGATACTACTAAAAGATATATCATGTCTATCTATGTGAAAGAGAGGAAGGGTGTGAAGATTGATTTGTCTAATGCACATGGCCGAATTTGTTTAATTTCTGATAATTGGAGATTTGAGCATATTAGTCATGAATTCATGTATATAATTGCTCATTGGATTGACAACAATTGGAAGTTATGAAAAATAATTATTCACTTTTATAGCTTTGGCACCTCCTTGTAATGGACTATTTTTAGCAAATGAGGTGGCTCTGTGCTTAAGTGAACGAAATATTGATCAGAAGATTTTTAGCATCACATTAGATAATGCTAGTTATAATGATGCGGTGGCTAACTCTTTGAAATTGAGATCTTCAATATATAAATCTTTGGTGTGTGGTGGTGATTTTTTTTAAAGCTTGTTGTTGTAGCCATATTTTGAATCTTATTGTGCAAGCTGGTTTAAAACTTGTTAATGATGTTGTTGCTAAGATTTGTGATGATGTAAAAAATATAAAGAAATCAGTTGCTCGAAAACATATGTTTTATGAACTTGCTAAAAAAAGTTTTTACTTGAACACAACTAGAAGATTGGAGTTAGACATGTGTGTGAGATGAAATTCAACTTATTTAATTCCTAAACATGCCATATATTATAAACAAGTCTTATAACATTGGGGCAAAGGGATAATACTTTCAAAATGTTAATGCTTTTAAAGAAGAATGGGGAAAGGTGGATATGCTTCACAAATTTTTAAATGTTTTTTATGATATTAGTTGCATGTCTTTTACCACTAAGTACCCTACTTCAAACATTTATTTCAAGAGAGTGTGGATGCTTCATAGGCATTTAATGACAATGATTAAGGAATCTCATAATTTTATGATTGACATGGTTAAAGATATGAAAGAGAAATTTCATAAATATTGGGATGAATACACTATGATTTTGTCTTGTGTTTTTGTGTTGGATTGTTGTTGTAAGATAAGGTTAGTGGAGTATTATTTTAATAAACTTTATGGTGGTGGTGCCAAGGAGTGTGTTAATGCTATAATAGAACTCTTCATGCTTTGCTTGGTGAATATAAGGAAAATTTTTTCTTGACCTCTTTTGTTGGATTCTTTAGTCAAATTGATATGAGTGAGAAAAATGATGATAGTGATGGATTAGAGGATTTTGAGCAATTTTTGAGTTAAAAAAGAAAGTCTCAAAATGAAAAAAAAAAACTCGATTGAACCTTTACTTGGAGGAACAAAACTTTGATATCAAGGCAGATGTTGATGTTTTGGAGTATTAGAGTAAGAATTCACTTAGGTATCCTAAGTTAGCATCAATGACTTGAGATATTTTAGCTATTCCCATTTACACATTTGCATATGAATCAACATTTAGCTTTGGAAAAAAGGTGATCATTCCTTGGAGAAGTTCACTTAAATCCCAAACAGTTCAAGCTTTAGTTTGTCTTGAAGATTGGCTTCGTGCACAAGTCTTTGTATTATGTAATTTTTATCTATTGTTTATTAAAATATATGATTCCACACTTCATTATATTGAATTTATTCTATTTTTTTTTCAATTGTATTCAAGGGGATTAAGCTTGTTAGGGTTTCCTTCAGGATCTTCAAGTTTGTTAGAAGAGGATGGAGGATCAAATAATAGTGATGATAATGAAAATGTTGAACTTAATGATATGTTTTAGGTATTATACTAGCATATCTTTCAGTTATTTGTTTGTCATTTGACATGATAACAAATTATATATATTATATGGCAATGAATTTGTTTCTTATTTTCTTTTTTATGATGGATCGAAACTTGGGAGTTGGAATATTCAATCTTGTTGGTTAATTCAAGAATGGATGGAGATGGCTAAAACATGTTTAGTGGATTTTGTATGTTTTATTCATATATTTTTTTTTATGGTTTTAAAGGAATATGAAGCTATATGGATTTTAGTTTTAGTGTGCTATACTTTTTGTAGGAATATGAAGTTATATCAATTTGTCTCATGTGTTTTATTTTCAGGTTTGCCTTATTTGGAAAAAGTGCTAGAAACAAGGAGATTCGAACTTTAATTTTTATCTATTAATATGCTTGCTTAATTATTTTTCTTTTCTTATTCACAAACCACAATAGATATTTCTTTTGACTTTTGATTAAATAAGATTTTTTTTTTGTTTAGAAACAAGCAAACAAGAGGGAACATATTAAATAACCTTAAAGGTTGTTGAAGAAACAAGAATATTTGACATAAGAAGCTAAGATTGTTGCAGTCTTGCAAATGATGAGTCGACTGAAAATAGGCTTATTGTTGGTGGGTGTGAATGTGATATGACATTGTCATGTAGAGCATTCAAATATTTCTATGCACTTGAGAGATGTGGTTGTTGATTGAATTCTATATTATCTGTTCATTTTTAGTTGTTTGTAAAAAAAATGGAATTAAAGTGGAATGTGAAATGATTTCTTTGTAGTAATTAAAATGAATTATGTTCATTTAAGCAGTTTTTAAGAATTAAGAATGTGAAACTGTTTCTTTGTAGGTGGTGAACATGTGCTCTAAAACATAAAAGAAAACCACGATGAAATCTTTAATAAATAAAATAAAATAAAGTGCAAATTTCTTAAACTACCCCTAAGGTTTAGGAAATTGACTAACTATACCCCTACTGTTTCAGTATTGTCTTAAATTATCCCTATTGTTTCTGATAATTAACTAGCTCTACCCTTACCATTATCATCCATTAATATTCCGTCAAATTCCATACATGCGTAGTGTATAATTTTTTTTAAAACTCAACTTTACCCTTCACACACTCTCTCTCTCTCTCTCTCCTTCTTCCCCTTCGTTCTCTCCCCTATTTCATCACCGTTGTTGCAACCTTGTAGTAGCAAACCCTCCACTTCTAGCCTCTCTCTCTCTCTCTCTCTCTCTCCCCCCTTCTTCTTCTCCTTCATTCTCTCTCCCTTGTTTCATCATCTCCACCTCTAATAGGTGAAAACAAGAGCCTATTGCTTCTTGCTATCTATAGATATGGCCAGTGGCAGCCCAAACATGAAGGATGCATTCTCTCAGGTCCTATAAAGGCATCAACATAGAGAACTACAAAATAAAATACAACTAATTTAGCATAGACCTTGAACCTAGAACCCAACAACGATGCAGGTGGTGCCAATACTGAAGTTCATTTCACACTCTCACCCATCTCGGACTCCAAATTACCTCTCTCATTAGGCTCTCAAATAGGAAACAAAATGGCAACTGCTCTTCAACTTGAGAAAAAAATGATGACATAACTTGAAGAAAAATCAATAAAATAACCCGACATCTTATAAACACTAAAATACATGCAAGAACTTAATGCAAAACAAATTGGTTCAGGATAATTGCCAAAGCAATTGGTGATCTAATTCACCATTAATTCATGCATAGGAATGAAGATTAAGTCTAAACTCTTATTCCCAAGAAAATTAAAGGACAACAAACAAATTTTAGCATCACCATAGGACACTGGTTTTGCTTTGGAGAGATTGAACAAACTGTGAAAACATAATACAGATTGATTGGTGTTGGTTGGGCTTCCTTCCCACGTGGAGGACCCACTAAAAAACAAGGGTAGAAGTCGAAGAGGCTCATAAAAGGAAGCCTCACGTGAGCAAAGACAGTTATGAACAAATAAAAACTTGCTCGGTAAGTGGGGTGAATTTGAACAGTTCGGTGAAGTTTTCCACCAAAAACAAAAGAGAGAACGAGAGAGAAAAAGAGAGAGAGAGAGAGAGAGAGGGGAAAGGAGTAGAGAGGTTTTTGGGTTTTCATGGATGAAACACAAAACTGCATGGTGACCCTTTCTCCAATCATCTTGGGATTTTAGTATACAATCGATGGCACCTCAAGCTGCATATCTACTGGTTTGATTTGCTATTCCTCTTCTCTATTATCATTTTGGAGAGATTTATTTGTGTCTTTGAGTTATTTGGTGATATATGTGATGAAATACACCTTTGGATGAGTAGTTGATATTGATAGCCTCTAGATTTACTACTAGAGAAGAACTTTGTTGTATCCCATTGATTTATTAGTAGAAGCTTTTAATTGGCTAGTTGCCCATGGTTTTTCCCTTCGTTTTGGAGGGTTTTCCACATTAAAATCTTGTGTCTTCTATTTGTGGATTGTGTTCTTATTGTTGCATATAATTTTTCTACTTGGTTGATATTATTGGCTTGTGTGCCCATTTAATTGCATAAAGAGGAAAACAAAATTATTTTGTTTTGTTCAGATATATATTTTTGTTATTTGGCTATTGTGAGATAGTAGGCTTTTTCTCAACAATTGGTTAATGATAAAGTGATATTATGTGAATCTCTTTAGCAAAAGGTGAATGCACTTGGAAGGAGATGGATTGGATCCCTTGTGTCAACATTTCTCAAGTGTCTTTCTCTAGGTATCTTGTAGAGAGGAGACAACGATAGGAGTCAAAATACAAAATACAAGTCACTTGGTCATCGAAAATGGTGTGAAGGTTCTTGAACAACAATTCTGGTTGATGGAGTGTAGCGAACTAATTGTTGCTTCATAGTTCTTCTTTACTCAATCATCCAAATGGAGAAGCCCGTAGTGGAACTAGATAATAAATAGGCGGTGGTGCTATAGCTATGGGGGTGATTTAACGGTGCATGGAGAATGGGGTATGGTCATGGAGGGGAAGATCTGTTCTCTCTCTCAATTCGAGGCCAGCCAATCCTCATTCCTCAGCATTCGTCAGAACCAAAGAGCTTGAAATGATTGCCATTAAACAATATTTTTCAATAAAGAATTTGGTAGCTACTAAATTTGAAATGGGTAAATCGTGAATGCTAAAATCCATGAAAAAAGCACATTTTGGCTCTTTTTATTTTTGTTGCTTCTTTCTTTGAGAGTGGGGATGGAGACACTCTTTGATCTATGGTCCCTACCTCTCAATACAGAGGAGGCTATAGGATTACCCCGTTTATGAGTGTGAGAGAGAGCGAAAAAGATCTAAATTCAATAGTTTTGTTGATCCCTTCGATTCGGATGAATCTCCTCATTGCTTTATGGCCTTTAGAGATAAACCTAGCTCCGATATAGAACTATGCAAAGGATGATGAGCACTGTGAAGGTGAAGGTAGCGAAGGAACACTGTGATAGTAATTCTTACCCGGTAGAAGAGGGACGAAGCAACACTTCGACATTTTATTTTTTTCCGTTAACATTTAACAATGGCGACAATTGTCAGAAATAGTAGGGGTACTTTTTAAGACAACACTGAAACAAAGGGGTATAGTTAGTAAATTTCCTAAACCTTAGGGAAAGTTTAATAAATTTGTCCTAAAATAAATCATTTTGTCAGGTCAGTCTTTGGGATTTTTATGAGGGACAGGCTCAGACCCAAATTGTAAGCCCAATGGTCAAGTTGAGCTTAGGTTCTGGCTTGAAAAACATCTATTAATGAAGAGTGAAAGCCTGGCCCGGCTCAGCCCATGAACAGGTCTACTTGATAGGAGTGCTCCAACAAGTGAAACAAGTTAAAATGAAGCTTGAATGTGCTAGTGAGTTGGAGAGTGCTTCTGCTTGCAAATCTTCAGATTGAAAATAGGGAAGGTGAATTTAAAGTTTTGGGTTCAAGTGCTTGGGAATATTCGGTAGAAGGGGGTCTCTATAGAGGCTAGGGATAATTCTCAGGTCTCTCTCCTTCTTTAGCTCAAGTTTGAATCTGTTTATAGAGGAAGGAGGGAAAACATGTTTGCATCTTGCCTAATCACAGAGCCTAGGCTTTAATAGAGTTTTTACATGAAAAAGGGCAAAGATTTTGAAAGGAAAATGTTATAGTCGACCTTTCCTTCTTTGTGCAACATTTTACCTCAATTAGGATGGATTTCTATGTATTTCATGTGTCCAATGAGAGCTTAGAATGTGCTAGACGTTGTAGTATCGTATTTAAGGCTGCCAGTAGTATAAAAATGTAAAATTGACTTAACCATAAATGTTTATTTTTTTTTCTTTTCTTGACTTTAAGTGAGGGTATCTTTGGGTTTTGGGTTTTTTAAGTCTACTAGGCCTAATTTTTTGGTTCAAGTGTTTTAACAAGTCAAGTAAGGGGTATGTGGCGATTTGATCAAGTGCATCGAAATGAAATGTTTCTAGTTTAATGGTCAAATGAAGCTTAGATGGTACAAATCTATAGTTGGTATGTTTTAATCAATAAGATTTGTTAAAACAAAATCTTGGCTTGACACAGGATCAAATAAGGGAATTTTGGAATGGAATTTGGTGGGTAGGCATTTTTGGACATCATTAATTTCATGGAAGTGGTGGATCTTTGATCAAAGGTGTGGATTGGAAGATCTAGTGTAGAAAAGGTCTAGAATACAATCTTTCTTGTTCAACGGTTAATCAAAGGAATTAAGTCATGGAATTTGACACACAGGGGCTCTTTAGGTCTCTGAATACAATGGTGAGGTCTAATTGGTTAAATAAACATTGGATGATGGTTGATAATCTATAATCAGTGAGATTTGCTAAAACAAAATCTTAGCTTGATGGTGGGTCAAATGAAGGAATTTTGAGTTGAAATTTGGCATGTAGGCACGGATTAAGGTAAGGAGTTAGGTGTAAAGTTTAGATTTAGGAAGAATTTATAGATCTTGATTATCTATCTCTATTCATTCAAGGCCATCAAAATGAAATCTTGGTATTTTTAAGGTTGATCGTCATAGACTTGTGGCCAGATTTGCTAGTTGATCATGTCCTAGTGATCTTTAGGCAATAAGTGTGTTGGATTTGATTTTGTGGAGTCGAAGTTTGAATATCATGTAAATCGAGATTGTTAGAAAGGAAGTTGGCATGATGAACAATGGATTTTTGGAGTTTAGTCATGAAATTTAACGTATAACTAAGTTATAGTTTCCTAAGTCTAGGGATCATGTCTAATTGGGGTACTAAAGCATATGTAGCATCGAATATTGATTTTAGTGTCCTCGTTAATTGGAGGTTTCATTTATTAATCAAGTGGTTGACATGAGGACTATGCTGAAAAGAAGAATTTTGGGTTTCAATAAGTCTTAGGTTGATTTGTTTATGTTTTGAAGTGTTGGGTTCTTGAAAGTGTGTATAAAAAGGTAGAGTGAAGGGACCAAGCAAAAATTGAGTGCTAATAGTTACCCCTCTTTGTTGAAGGTTGCAAGCTGTCGAACAACAAAGGAAAAGTACATAGGGATTTTTTTGATGTCCAAGAAAAAGGTGAATACTTGTTGCTAGGGAGGTAACTCGGGATGGCCCGAGTTAACATTTTACATTTCTTTAAGCTTTGACCTTTATGTTAGTGTTTAATTTTCAGATTTCAGTGTGGTTTGGTAAGTCTTTTTAGAAACATCTTCCAACAACCCAAATGGATAAAAGACATTTTGATCTTTGGAGATCTTATTTTAAAGACAAAGACCGTTCGGTAAGTGGCTAGGTCTATCGAGCTTTCAAAAATGTGTTTATAAGCTATATATCTATACTACCTTAAAAAGCATGAATAGCCTCAAGAATATTTTTGGAATTTTTTAAGGACAAAAGTTACCCCTCCATATTTAAAGTTACCCCTCATCATTCAGTTCTATTAATTAAATCCTTACATAATTAATTAATAATTCCAATAACATACTACTGAGAAAAAATAGTGTTTTTATCTAGGTGGTGGTAAGAAATTAAACCATTTTGGGTCAAATGGGCCAACCCATGTTGCCACAATTAAATAATAAAATTTAAAAATAGATAAAATGCAAAAAATTTAAAAATTTAAAAAATTGGGAACATTTTAGCATCACATATTTGACATATTAAACAATAATAAATATGGTGAATAAGAAATACTTTTATTAATGATGGAAATGGAATATAAAATTTAAAACCAATTGGATATATTCTCTCATTAAACCCTATATTTAAGATATATATTTTTCATCATTTAATTCTATTGGTTAACGCCACAACATTAATTTTAATAATATAAAAATAAATATTTTGAAAAGTAATTAAAAAACCATTTTTTCCCTCTTGGTGGTGGGTAACCAATTCAACCATTTGAGTTCAAATGGGTTAATAAATAATTCCATAACTAAATAATAAGAAATTAAAAGAAATAAAATATAGAATACACAAAGAATTGGACATATCTCTAATATTGTACATTCATTATACTAAACAAAAATAAATATGAAACATAAGAAGTATTTTTATTAATGATGAAAATGAAATTCCAAATTTTAAATTGACATAGAAACGAAATTATGTCATAGTCAAATAATAAAATTTTTAAAGATAGAAAATGCAAAGAATCACAAAAATAAAAAAAAATAGAGAAAATTTTGGATACATATCTAATGTTATATATTTATAAAAAATAAAATATTTGGTACATCTCTAATATTATACATTCATTATATTGAAGAAAAATAAGTATTATACATAAGAAATAATTTTATCAAATATGGAAATGTAATACAAAATCTAATGTCAACCAAGAAAGCAAATTATTTTTCTTTTTCGGTGGTGGGTTAGTATTTGGGTCAACTGGATTAATCAATGACATGATAATTAAATAATAAATCCTTAAAAAATTAAAAGTACAAGTAATCAAAAGAATAAATTAATTATGTCAAATAAAAATTAAGTGTGATAAGAAAAAAAATATTTATATAATGTAGATGAAATATATAATTTAAATCTGATCCGAAAGCAAAAATTATTCATCATATTAAATAAAATTAATTGTTAAAGTAAAAGTTCATGTTGTCACAATTAAATAATAAAATTCAGAAATAGATAAAATGCAAAGAACGTATGATTAGAAAAAATGGGAACATTTTTAACATCATTTATTTGTCATATTAAACAATAGTAAGTATGATAAATAAGAAATTTTTTTCTTATATAACAATGAAAATGAAATGTAAAATTTAAAACCAATTGGAAATAAAACTATTTTTCTATACTCTCTCATTAAATCTCATATCTAAGGTATATTCTCTCATTAAATCATATATTTAAGATATATTTTTCTCATCATTAAATTCTACTAATTAAATCCACAACATTAATTTTAATACTACAAAAATATATATTTTGACAATTAATTTGAAAGCAAAACTATTTTCTTCCCTCCTGGTACTAGGTACTCAATTCAGCCATTTTGGGTCAAATGAGTTAATAAATAATATCATAATTAAATAATAAAAATAAAAATAAATAAAATATATAATGCAAACAAAGAATTGGGTATATCTAAAATATTGTATATTCATTATACTAAACAAAAATAGATATGAAATCTAAGAAGTATTTTTATTAGTGATGAAAATGGAATGCCAAATTTAAAATCAGCCAAGAAATGAAATGACATCATAGTCAAATAATAAAAATTTTAAAAATAAAAAATACAAAGGATCACATAAATAAAAAGTAGAAAAAAAATTGGGCACATATCTAATGTTATATATTTATAAAAAATAAAAAAATATTGGGTACATCTCTAATATTATGCAGTCATTATATCAAACAAAAGTAAGTATTATACATAAGAAATAGTTTTATTAATGATGAAAATGTAATACAAAATTTAATGTCGATCTAGAAACCAAACTATTTTCCTTTTTGGGTGGTGGGTTAGTGGTGGATTAATTGATGATATGATAATTAAATAATAAATCTTTAAAAAGTAAAATAGTACAAGTAATCAAAAGAATATATTAAAAAGTTATATATTGATTATGTTAAACAAAAATTAATTGTGATAAGTCAAAATTATTTATATAATGTAGATGAAATATATAATTTAAAACTGATTTGAAAGAAAAGCTATTTTCTTATGTGGATGATGGCTCAATGATATAACTTTTCAAAAAAATCCATGTATATGTCATAATTGAATAATAAATATTTAAAAAAAAAGATAGAACACAAAAAAATGAAAAAGTACAGATTTTTGTCAAAAACATTTGGGAACATTTCTAATGTTATATATTCATCATATTAAATAAAAATAATTATTAAAAATTTAATAATAATAATAATAATAATTGTTATTGTAATTTAAAATTTTCATCTGCAATTAACATGCATTTTTACTACAAGCACTTGAATTTATTTTTAATCATATTATTACATTTGTAAATTTTCATTTTCTATCTTAACTATGATATATCTAAAATTCAAGTAATTAATATGAAGAAAATTTTCTTACATGCAATGCACATGATTAAATACTAGTCATACAAAAAGACCAAAAGACTTCATTTAAAGCTTCCCAAAATTCAGAGTTTTCAGTCTTTTTAGGTCTTTGTGTGCATGCGTTTTCTCATCCTTCCAGCTTTTGATTACTAAATGGAAAAGACTGAATTTCGATCTTTTGAACTTGTCAAAGCCTAGAAGACTGTGGAAAGACTTGCCTAACACTTTGGCTAACAGTTTCTGGGTTAGTGGTTTAACCATCCGCTTCGAACGGAAGGCCTGCTCTAAATTAAAAATAATTAAAATAAAAATGGCCAAAAACCATTTTTCGGGTCAATGGTCAACAAGTCACTGACCAAGTCAATGATTTTGGCCAAATAACAGGTTAAGGGTGAATCAGAATAGATAGATTAGATGGTTCCCAAGTCGAACGGTCCAACCATTTGGATCAATGACAGTTCAAAAATACTGGCAAAACACTGAACAAATCTAGAGAATCCCCACTTACTTTTGACAAGAAATGGCCATAAAGTTTCATGCGAAAGAAGAATCATATTGGAGAGAAATCATTTGGTGAAAAGTTCAAAAGGGGCTTTGTTGCATAAAAATGTGTATCCAAACCCAGGTTGGAAATGTGAATCCAAATCTAGGCCATATTTGGAAGCACTTCTCCATTTTTTTTGTTCTTTTAATATTGGAGAGAAATCATTTAGTGAAGAGTTCAAAAGGGGATTTATTGCATAAAAAACCTTAACCTTTTGAAAAGCAGAAAGAAGATTTCATTTAACATTTCACATTTACAAAAAAAAAAAAAGAAATTTAATAAAAAATGTCCATGACCAGCCAAGCACTAAAATCCAGCACCTTTTTAAAAAAATCTGTTTTAAAAATGAATTTTTTTAAAAGCCCATTTAGGCTGAAAGATACTGGCAAACACGGCCTGCAAAGTCGTTGGGCCTAGACCTAGGCCTAGCCTGCTAAATACTTGGGCCTCGTGGACAATATTATGTCAATGATTCAGGCCAAGCCTGTCCCACAGTAAACTGGGCATAGAGGCCAAGGTCAGTCCGATCATCAACTCAGAAGCTGTCGGACCTAAATCAATTGGGCCAGCCTGGGGGCCCTGGACCCATCTTTTCAATTTCAAGTTGGGCTGGTTTATTAAAGTTGTGTTTGCCTGTTTGGTTTGAAGGAAAAGGTAGGGAATCCCTAACTTTCCCTTCCTTTCTCTACCATTTCCTTTAAACCAAACATAGCCTAAAGATCACAGTTTAACTACTATTTGCAGGTGGAGGGGTGTTCTAGTTATCTACTTTAGGCGTAGATGATTGTGTCAATAGATGACTTTGTAATTTTAAGATTCATTCGTTTAGGCGTAGATGAGTGTGTCAATAGATGTCGGCTCAGTTTTGGAAGAGTGTAAATACAAATATGTAGAATGCAAATGCAAGGTTTTGCGTTTGACATATTTGTGTTTATACTCTTTTTAAATTGAGTCTTAGGTTGTGTCTGGTTGCAATGCAAATAAATTTGCACTGATGCAAAACTATGGCAGTGCAAATAATTTGAATGTAAATTCTTACTTATTTTTGTTTCAAAATGTAGCTTAATTTCTTTGATTCTAGTACAAATAAAGTAAATTAAGATGTGAAGTAGAATAAAGTAAAACCCAAAATAAAATTAAACGATAATTTGCATTTTTTTAATTTGCACTCCCATGCATTTGTACTAGTGCAAATAAAATTGCACTGCAACCAAACACAGCTTTAGGACCCATTTGTTTTTTCAATTTTGAGAGAGGGGAAAGTCAGACAATGGGATTTTGGTTTCCATTGACCCAGATATTCATGTTCTTTTTTCAGATTTATGTAGGGTCAATCGATAATTTTTTTCTAGGTATCACTTACCCAGGTAACTTACCCACATGAAGGAAATTGCTTCTTTTAATAATGACTTTTTATGGCTAAAACCATCATTGTCTTATTTACCCGGAAAATAAAAAAACATGGGTAAATAAACTTATCTAGATAGATGATTGTGTCAATATTCATCTGCGTTTTGCAAACCACTGTGAACAAAGGTAAGGGTGCAAATCAGATCAGGTCAGTAAGGATTGTGGCCAGCTCTAAATTAACTTGAGTTGTTGAACCCCCAACTGTAACCCTAACCCAACTCAACTTTCTTTTTTGGGTGAGTTGGGATCAAGTTGGATTTATTTCTTGACTTCATTTTGCTAAAATTTTCATTTCTTATACTTAAGATTTGTAAATTAAGGTTCTCTAATGTACTCATGCATATTTATAAATTCAAATTTGAAGGGCTCGGGTTGGGCAATGCTCCAGCCTTAATCTTAAGTTGGTTTCATATTTTTCAACGCTAATCCTAAAGCCAAACATCAACCAAACCTGACTTTTGATGTTGGTTTTGGGCTAATCCAGCCGAAGTTGCACCTCTATTCTGATGGTGCAAGTCGAAAAACTGATTTAAAGAATTTACACTGCATGAAGCCCAAGTTTATGGGCTAGGCCCTTTAGTCATATCCTTTCATTTTTCCAATACTCTTTACAAGATAAGTGAAGCTGCAGGAAAATTAAGAATATAACTCAGTAAACATTTTTCAATATATATATACATTTTCCTTTATTTTAAATGCAATTAAATAAAGCCTAAATTTAAAATCATGTTTCCATGATTTTTTGAATTATGTTTTTTTTGGTAAACATATTTTTCTGGATCAACTGTGAAATGCATTGATTGGGTTACTTGTTAAGGTTAATGGAATTGCAACTTTAAGTTATTTGATTCATCATCATTATTATCACCATTTAAGTGATTAAGCTTTGTCCCAACTTTAGGCTATGTAAATCCTCTCTTGTCATTGTGTGTCTATTCAATGTCACATCCATCGTCAAATTATGAATGCTTAAATAATTTTTTATTACTTTCACTCAAGTCTTTTTTTGTCCACCTTTGACTCTTCTAACCTCTTTAATTTATAAAAGAACACTTCTTTTAATAAATACTATACATCTCTCACTTTGTTACCTATTGAAATAACATCATAAATATGGAAGTGTTTTTCTGCAAAATTCATTAGGAGCTCTATGGCTGTGGGTTCATTGGACTTCACATGGGCAGAGAGGAGATGGGTAAATTTAGGGGCCCAGCCTATTTCTGAATCATGGGCTATTCTTTTCACTCTTCCCTCGGCCCGACATTATGGATTCAATCATTTTATCATAGAATTTAGCTCTCTATTGGCTGTTCAGATTCTAAACAGGAGGTTCACGCAGGCAGGATTCACTGAAGATTCGATTCTCTGATTTTGGACTTCTGGCTCTTATGGCCCACCACAATGGGCTGTAATGGTCCATCTGCTGGTGAATTGTGGACTCATCCTCTGGATGATCTTCAACGGATTCTGTATTTTTGACAGTGTAGACAGCTCTACATCCCGTATTATACACTGAACGAAGGTTCTATTTTTTTTTTCTTTTTGAATAAAAAATTGAAAATTATTCTGTGTACATGCATGATGAATCCCACAACCAAGTGGAATTCTTTAATGGTGGGCCCAGAAAAGCCAAACCCACTTTAATGGTGGGATGTAGAGACTGTGGCAACATCTACGTAGACAATGCTTCCATGCTTTTAAAATTCACTTTCCAACAAATGTAGCAATTATAGTCCAATTGAATTTCTTTCTTGTAACAATAAAAAAAAAATGTTTTTATGGTATTTTAGCCTTTTCGGTTACTTAGACAAAAGGTCTACCACGTGCAGGGAATTAAATATGTATTGTTTAAATATGGTAAAATCTCTATCCATACCCATATGTCTCCCACTCTCCCTTGGGATTCAAATGGCCCAAAAGTGGATAAACATCTCCCAAAAGGCTAAAACCCATGTTGTACTTTGAAGCCCACAAGAGAGGCCCACAAGAAAGGTGGAAGAGCTCTTAGTTCAATAATGCTTGGTTTTAAATATCAGTTTCTAATAAGGCTGGCATTTTGGCTAAATTTTGAGTCTATTTGTGTCAGCTAGTTTCTGAAACCAATACAAAAAAAAAAAAAAATTCCAAAATTTTAGGGTCAGTATTGAGATTATTTATCAAGTAATAAGAGTAGTAAATAAAAAACAAAGATTATCAAAAAATTGTGCTTAAATTTTCAAAAGATAAAAAAAAAATCTTCATTTTATAGAAGGTCCCAAATGGACAGATTCCCTAAATTTAAACCATGCTTCAAAGGACATGAAATAACCACTTACTATGTCAAAGACTGCAAATAAAATGTTTACTTCCATTTGTAATGAAGGTGAAGCACTTGGTGTGAATGCCATACAATTGATTCATGCATAAATGACATTAAGGCTTAGTTTGGAAAGAGTACAAATACAAAATAATGCAAAATATAAGGTTTTGCACTCTACATATTCGCATTTGTACTCCTTCCAAACTGAGCCTAAAAGAATCAATTGGCCTGAATGCTCTAAGTAAGTGATAAAAGGGGTTTACTTCTGGTCTCATTACAAAATGGAGGAGGGTTGTATGAAGTCTGCAGTCAATATAAAACTTTGGTCAAACTCATGGATTTTTTACGCCAACATTTCCTAAAAGTAATGTTTTTCATATCCTTGACTGAGTATGATGGAGAAACCATATGGTCGACCCATATAGTTGGGACCAAGGATCAAAGTAGTGCTGTGTATTGGTTTTTTCAGGGGAACCAATAAGCTAAATACCATGACTTATATACTTTTAATTGTTTTAAATATTGAAACATCATGTAATATATCTAGGTCTGTCGTCTGCAAGATTGAAGAATTTCAATTACATGGGGCTCAGGTTAGGATTCTGGCCCATTGAAAATTTAACAAATTCTCAACCCAACCCAATCCAAGTTGCACCCCTATTGACAATTGGATGGGCAAAAAACTCTCTATATACATTTTTGCATATCGAGAGTATCGATACTTTGAGCCTTAATTGGTACAAGGCTTTATCAAGTTGAATTGAGAGTTATATGTTAGATATAAATATAAAATAAATAAGTTTTTTATAAAAAATTTGATATTCTTCTATATGACTAAAATACACCTAAAACTACAATATCATAATTGGTAATAAGTAGGGTTTTGTCCAATTAATTATCAAATAAATGAAACTCACACTACATTTATCTCATGTTGCAAAAAAATGCTATTTTGTCTTTAAGGGTATAATTTTATAAAAATTTTGTTTCATGGTGGCATACTTTTAAAAAGAATTGAAAGAAAGTGATAATTTACTATCAAGTTTTATGAATAATTATTGAACAGTTAGGGGGTGATCTACAATGTACCTTAATTAATTCACAAAATGTGTTTTCCCATATAAATATCAATTCTACAAGTTTTGCCTTGGGAGTATATATTGATAGATTTCGATTCCATAAAGTTTATATATATTCTAACAAGGCAGCTCATGTGTTAGCTCAATGGGCTAAAAGATGAGGTATGGTGGGATAGACCTCCTTTTTGGTTGTTGGATGTAATTTCTGCTGACTCTATCAGTTAATGAGTGTGTTATTTTGACTACCAAAAAGAAATTTGCCTTAGGGGTGACATGTAAAAGGCATAGAATATTCCTAATTTTTTTTCCATGTTTCTTACTAATTTCACTTTCATGTCAAATCACAAAAAAATTTATATTATATCAAAAGCTTTTGATTCTTTATGGATAAGAAGTAAAAAATGAATGGCCATCTAGTATCTAAAAATGGTCTTTGTGCTTACATAATGGAAATCCTATTGATGTTGAAAGGGATCTAAATCATCCGTCTATAACTTAGAATTTGTATATTAAAAGTTCACTTTGTGTGCAATGCAAATTTGAACCGGATACAAATTTTGTGCCTGATTTGGGGACCAAACATTTTACTTACAAACATTAGAAAACAGGGCCAAATTGGAAGCAAAAGTAAACCAGGATTTACCCTTAATCCACTAATCAAACAGAGCCTTTAATTTCATTGATATTTGTAAAGCCTATATTATTTTTAAGCCTCTAAATTTTCTCTTGATACAGGGGTGGCCATTGTAAAATTTTGTTTAAATTTAAAATAAAATAGTTAATTCTGCACATAAGGAGGACCTCCTGGTCTTGCCCCAAATTTCATCTTTCCATTACCCTATTCCACATTTTCTCAATAAAAGCAAAAAAGAAAAAAAAAAAGAAAAGCCACTTCCATTTTTACGTTGAATATGGTTTCACCACTCCTTTGTGTTTAAATGTCATGTCCATTAGGTTCAGTTTGGAAGGAGTATTGATGAAGGATAATTTGACTCGACTTATGAAACGACGACACGTGGACGCTGACTCAGCGTAAGCGACAGCTCAGTATTGTGGTCTAGTACGGCTAAGTGATAGGTCTATAAAGCAGCTTGCTACATGGTAGCGGGGTAAAGGAGGGGCTCGCCACAATGCGGGCTCCAGGTCCCCCGAGCTACCTCAAGGGATATTCCGAGGAAAACTTTAACTTGCGAGCTAAGAAAGTCGGCTCGCCTGAGCTCCCGAACAAGGCAAGTCATCCGAGGACCAATTCTACTAAGGGTACTTCTGAAGTATTCGAAGCTCGTTGCAAAGTAGCTCGCGAATGGGCCGCACGAGCATTCCTCAGGAAGCTTCTATTTAATAAGCCGTACCAGTCAGACTGGGCCACGTCCCTAACTGACGGCGCAGTCCCTGTCCTTTCGACAGTCTACGCCCACGTCTCTCAGTAGGCGGAGGCGTGCCTGTCACTTTGGGGACGTGTCACTTGCCCGGGTAAGGAGTACGTCCCAACGGCCACCTGCGCAGCCTGGCAGGTAACGGCTGTGGCAGGGACCCAGTGGCGGTTATGCCCAATCTCGCAAGAACGCTCCTATAAAAGCCCTCAGGGCAGAGGAGAAACTTCTTCTTGAGACCTCCAACCTCTCGAATATAGTGATAAAGCGCGACCTCCACTCTTAGCTTTCGTTTCTCTCTTTACTCCCCATACACAGTACTAACTTAAGCATCGGAGTATTCCCACCGGGCAAGTCCCCGGGAATCCTTCCTTTCATCTTCTCAGGTGTCGCGTGTTACCGACAAGGAGCCGGCCAGCCGCCAGTTAGGAGTGCCCGGATCGCGCCGCATCATTTGGCGCCGTCTGTGGGAACGCTTCAAAAGGCCTTCCCCTTTGAATTCTTTCAGTTACTTCTTCTTCCTTGAAACAACCCAACGCTCATGGCTTCCTCTAGCGACGTCGGACGAGGCACGGAAATGGGTAACTCCAGGGAGCAACCCCAGTCTCCTATTGTCTGTATCAGACAGTTCACTGTCCCCCTCTCAGCGGATGGAATCCCCAGCTTGAACGTGCCTCTCACAATGGCACCTGTCATCGCCCCACTCCCCGCTACAGTCGGAACGACGTTCACCAAACCCTCGGTTGTGCCTCCAGCGGCCAGCCCGAACCAGCTGGAGGACCTGATGTAGTGCATGAAGGCCATGCAGGCCCAAATGCAACAACTCCAACAACTTCAGCTCTATCAATAGCACGTGCTGCACCAGGTCTCCCGGTACCAGTATCAGCAGCAGTTCCCCCAGCTGCCCCAACCCCAGCTTCAACAGCCTCAACTCCAACCTCAGCACCTGGCCTCGCAGCAAGCCAAATCTCGTCGCCAGAGCGAGCACTCCGGCTGAGGAGAGGCCCCCCAAAATCTCCCAAAAAACCAGGCCTCCCCCCACGGCAGACGGGAGAGACCGGCTACCCCGATCTCGCCACGGGTAGACAGGTCGGGAGGACCCCGGCCCGACAGGTCAACGTCGCCTTGATAGTCGAAGTTCGGAACCCCAATCCTTGAAAACCGGTTCGAGATCTTGGCAACAGACTCTAAGCAGGCCCCTTCTATCCACAGCCATCACCAGCAGACCGGGCTACTCCCGGCGCAAACCATTGTAGACAACGCGGAGGTGAGCAGCACGAACGCTGAACCCACCAAGAAGCAGAGACGCCACCGCCGAGCTCGTCGATCTGTCACCCGCGATTTGCTCGAGTTCATGGGCAAAGAAGAGGTAGGCTCAGCCGAAGCCAAGGCTCCCCTCCTCTCGGTTCCATCCCCCCTGTCCTCCGAACTCTTGGCAGTCCCGATGCCCAAGGATTTCAAACTTCCCCCTCTTGACAAGTATGACGGGTCGTTCGACCCGAATGATCATGTAGACGCCTTTCAGTCACAGATGCACCTGGCGCGAGCCAGTGAGTCATGCATGTGCGTGGCCTTCTCCACTACTTTCACGGGAGCAGCCCGCACGTGGTACTGGAACTTGGCACCTGGGTCGATAAGAAGTTGGGCGTAGTTCGCACAAGCCTTCACGTCCCACTTTGTCACCAGCAAACGATGCCCGCGGACTGAAGAAAGCATCTTCAGCGTAGCCCAAAGAGAAGGGGAGTCCATCCGAAGTTATATCAAGCGGTTCAACGACGCTTGTATGCAGATACCGCGCCTGGACCCCGCTGTACGCCTAGCAGTGGCCAAGAAGGGCGTAAAGCACAAAGAGTTCAAGTGGCACATGGTCGTCAACCAACCCACGACCATAATCGACTTTCTAAAGCTTGCGGATAAGTTCATAGCCACCGAAGAGGAGATCAACCAGAAGGGTGAGGGCGCACCCGAAAAAAGAAAGAGAGAAGGGGAACCTTCCAGTCAAGAGGACACCCGAAGAAAAAAGGAAATAGTTCGGGGTGCAAAGGCGGGTCAGTTGTTCCAAGCTCTTGCACCAGATCGAGCTGACTACACTCCACTGAACGCAAAGCGGGCCGAAATCCTGATGGCAATCAAGGACGCCCCGTACGTGAAGTGGCCGCCCCATCTGAGGGGGAATCCCAATGAAAGAAATAAAAGTCTGTATTGCAGCTTTCACAAGGACCACGGTCACAGTACCGAGAGTTGTAAAAACTTCCGCGACGAGATAGAGGAGCTCATCCGTCGCGGATATTTGAGAAACTTTGTAGAAAATAATAATAACACTAATAATAGTAATAGAACAAGTCGGCAAGGGGAGCATGGCAAAGACACTCCCGAGTCCAGTAGCAGGCCAGCCGAACAACCGCAGAGACAGCCCCCAGATGAGAGGCCAGTTCGGGGAACCATCCACATGATAGCAGGAGGTTCGATCGTTGCAGGGTGCACCTTAGCGGCAGCTCGGACGTTGGTTCGTGAGGTCACCCGGGAGGAACAGAACCCCCCAAAGCGGACGAGAACGGAAGAGCCAATTTTCTTCATAGAAGACGATGCGCGAGGGGTCCATTACCCCCACGACGACGCGCTCGTAATAAAGCTGAGAATCAACGACTTCGAGGTTAGACGCATACTCGTCGACTCGGGCATCTCGGCCAACATACTCTTCAAAGCCGCGTTTGACCAGCTCCAGTTACAGAGAAGCGACCTGAAGCCCGCAGACACTCCTTTGGTAGGCTTCAGCGGAGAAGAAGTCCGGCCCCTTGGGAAAATAACAGTACCTGTAGAGATCGGCACATGGCCTTGTGTTGTCAGATTCGAACACAACTTCCTAGTGGTAGCAACCCCCTCTCCCTACAATGCCATAGTAGGTCGACCGATCACCCATGCCCTACGGGCGGTTGTCTCCACTTACCACTTGGCCATGAAGTTCCCAACAGACTTCGGTGTGGGAGTAGCGCGGGGCAACCAGCTCGAGTCCCGCAAGTGCTATGTTGCCACCCTAAAGGAGAAAACGAAGGTGGCCAATAACCTTGAACTGGAATGACCCACGGAGCAAGGCGAAGAACGAGCCGCGCCCACAGAAGAAGCAGTCGCGGTCCCGACCTCAACAGCAGACCCAGCTCGGATGCTCCAGATCGGCGCTTCCGTCCAGGGGCCCCTACGATCCGAACTGGTAAGTTTTTTACTTCAATTTTAGATATTTTTGCATGGTCCGCGGCAGAAATGCCCGGTATAGACCCCAAACTCATAACTCACAAGCTGAACACTGATCTTGTAGTTAGGCCCGTTAGACAAAAGAAATGCAACCTACCCCCGGAACGGTGGGAAGCGGTCGGCGAGGAAGTCGAGAAGCTCCTCGCGGCGGACTTCATAAGAGAAGTCCACTACCCAAGCTGG
>NW_010729090.1:5375120-5490172 GCF_000365185.1 Nelumbo nucifera
ATGCATGTGTACACAAGTCACAAGACACTACGCGACCTAAAAGGCCGACCTACCCGGGCTCAAGCCTGCCTGCACGAGCTTCTCCTCGGCCAAATAGTTCGAGCAAAGGAAGCCTACCGACGCCCAGGATAGCATCGTTTTCCGAATCTCAGGGTTCAGCTCGGCCCCGGGGTCCTGGATGGCGCCCCTCCGAGCAGTGGGAAAGGGCCACCCCTCGGGGTTACGGACCACAAAGTAGTCCCACTTCCAGGCGGGGATCTTATTTGGCAGCTTGTACAAGAGCTTGTAGCCGCGACGGGGAGAGAGGTAGTAAAAGCGCCTCTCTGGGAGAACCCAGGAGCAGCATTCTTTATACAAAGGATAGAGGCAAAAATGTCAAGGTCCAAAGGGAGGCAGTACTCGTGGCATAGGGATATAGTCCCAACCATGTTTCGAACGGCGTTGGGGTGAAGCTGGTCAATAGTGACGTTGAAGTGGTTCAGCACCTCCACTATCAAGGGGTGCAGGGGAAGACGCAGGCCAGCCTCAAGCTGTTCCTGAAAGATCACTATGTCATTGGGACCATGCTCCCAAGGRAAGTTGCYARTAGGGAGGCTGTAAACCAGGTCCCCAGGAAGGCGAAAGTAGCGGATCAGAGACCTGAGTCTCTCCGCTGTCATTAAGGAAGGGCCAAAGGTATCAGGCTCCCTCTCCCTAGAAGTGGACGCCATGTCGCCAGAGGCCTCCCGAGCCTCCGGAATATGCTCCTAAGCTCTCCCCGAGCCCGAGGGAGCATCGTCATCTTGGCTATCGCTCCTGTGGTAAGTACGGCGTGGGTACCCAGACATGGCAAACGGCAATTGGGACTCACCAGAGTAAATGGAATGGAGCAGACTGAGAAACTCGAGTAGACTAAGCGAAGTACGCGACCTCAGAGCCCAAAGCAAGATGGCGTGGACGGAGATAGGGCCGATGGGGACCCCCCATTTATAGCCCTCGCCCTCTGAAACCGACGGCTTGGATCAAAGCAGATCCAACGGTCCGCGGGCGCCCTGACCGCATGCCTTCTGAAAACCGAAGGCGATTGGCGGCACATCTTCCACGATTAAGGAAGTCACAGCCGCACGACATTCGGAATTAAAGGCCACCTTAGCACGTTTTCGGAATTCGAAAAGTTAGAGAAATCAGAAGATCTCTTGATTCCCGCAAATGCATTTATTGAAGACAGTCAATCAAGTTTGAATTTCGGTCAAATCAGTCCATCGAGCTTCATAAACTCCCCGCGCTAAGGTGACACTCTTAGCCCGAGGAGTGGGGGGCAATTGATGAAGGATAATTTGACCCGACCTATGAAACGATGACACGTGGACGCTGACTCAGCGTAAGCGACAACTCAGTATTGTGGTCCAATACGGCTAAGTGATAGGTCCATAAAGCAGCTCGCTACATGGTAGTGGGGTAAAGGAGGGGCTCGCCACAATGCGGGCTCCGGGTCCCCCGAGCTACCTCAAGGGATATTCCAAGGAAAAATTTAACTTGCGAGCTAAGAAAGCCGGCTCGCCTGAGCTCCCGAACAAGGCAAGTCATCCGAGGACCAATTCTACTAAGGGTACTTCTGAAGTATTCGAAGCTCGTTGCAAAGTATCTCGCGAATGGGCCACACGAGCATTCCTCAGGAAGCTTCTATTTAATAAGCCATACCCGTCAAACTGGGCCACGTCCCTAACTGACGGCGCAGTCCCTGTCCTTTCGACAGTCTGCGCCCACGTCTCTCAGTAGGCTGAGGCATGCCTGTCACTTTGGGGATGTGTCACTCGCCCGAGTAAGGAGTACGTCCCAACGGCCACCTGCTCAGCCCTGGCAGGTAATGGCTGTGGCAGGGACCTAGTGGCGGTTATGCCCGATCTCGCAAGAGCGCTCCTATAAAAGCCCTCAAGGCAGAGGAGAAACTCTCTCTTGAGACCTCTAACCTCTCAAATATAGTGATAAAGTGCGACCTCCACTCTTAGCTCTCGTTTTCTCTCTTTACTCCCCATACACAGTACTAACTTAAGCATCGGAGTATTCCCACCGAGCAAATCCTCGGGAATCCTTCCTTCAATCTTCTCAGGTGTCGCGTGTTGCCGACAAGGAGCCGGCCACCCGCCAGCTAGGAGTGCCCGGATCGCGCCTCATCAAGTATGAATACAAATATGTAGAGTGCAAAATCTTATATTTTGTATGTATTTGTGCTGTACATATTTGTATTTGTACTTTTTTCAAATTGAGCCTTAAGCTGCGTTTGGAAACAATGCAAATGGAGTGTAAATCCCATTTCAGGGTAAATTTGCACTCTAGTTCACTTTTGCCTGTGTTTGTGTTTGACAACATTACATTTATACATTGACAAATGACAGACCAATGCATATTTACATTGATAATAAGATGTAAAAATACATCAATAAAAAAGAAGTAAATTTGCATTTAAGTAGGCTTTTCATATAAAAAAAAACATATGCTTTATTGGAATTCATATTTCCATCCATTACAGCTAAAAGTCTATTTGGTAAGAAGGTATATTTGTCGATGCAAAACTAATTACCCAATTTTACAATTTATATGAACCGTTTTACACTCTACATATTTGCATTATTTCCAAATACAACCTTATTAAATTTTGGATGCTCAATTCACCAACTCATTGCATGCCCTAACTCTTCTAGCCCCTCAACTTATAGGTTATAACATCACTTTATGCACATGGGTGGGTTTTGATCGGTGAAAACTCTTTCTATATCATGTCTTCCCCGCATCATAAATTTTTTCATTTATATCTTTCTTGGTTTTGGTGCAAATCAAATCATAAAAGTTAAATTAAAGTATCATGTTATTTATTTATTTCACATGTACATAGCATACACCCCCTTACACTAGTCAATTCTGACGGATAGAATGATAGAATGACAGTGACAATGGAGATAGCGTAGGTCAATCTAAAATTTAGAAATAAACCAAGAACAAGGGTGAAAGAGATGCAAAAAAGTGAGGATAAAGTGGGTAAACAGAGGCATCTACAAAGATGTTTTCATGGGTGAGGCAACAGTATTCTTGTCATTGTGTGAGCCCAAAAATGTTGGTAAATGGGTATTATGGTGATATTATATGGTGGTCTTTCTAAATTTAATTAAACAGAAAAAAGGTTGTCTCTTTGAACTCTTGAAATTGATCTGGTCCAAAATTTTGATAGTTAAGTAACATGGTTATATTGTTTATTTATTTCTAGAAAAGGGTTTCCACATTTAACTCTACACTCATTCTTTATTTTTGTTGATTCTCCTAATCCCTTCTTCCAAATACCAAACATCTATTTATTTATCTATTTATCTATCTATTTATCTATTTATCTATCTATCTATCTATCTATCTATCTATCTATCTATCTATCTATCTATCTATCTATATATATGACATTATTATACCAATTACATTGTTCAAATGGGCCATCAATCCTCTAGAACGAAACCTAAGAAAAGAAAATAAATTAAAGAGTAAGATCTTTATTTCCCTCTCATAGACATACAAAAAACATACTCATGCACATGCACACAGATAAATGAGTAAATGAAGTAATACATACTAATTGATGCCTAATTGATGCCTAAATGAGTAAATGTGTAAATGAAGGAATATATATGTATGTATGTATATATATATTATAGTAGGATAAACATATATTTGTTTGTTTTTAGTTCTTGCCTATTTATGCCTAATTGATTTGAACTTGTTGGCTTTGTGTGATAGATTAAAGGATATAAGTGAAAACCCTACCCTTAATAGCTCATGTAAATAATGTTCATCAATATGAATGTTTTTATTTCTCAAAATAAAAGCAACTTCAATGTATAAAAAAACAATAAAACACTTGCTTTTCGACCCGGAATTGTTTTTGTTTTGAAAAACAAAACTACTCGCATATGAAAAAATAAAAATAAAAAATACTCCCAATTATGTGAGTTTTGATTGTGCTAATGCACAGTTCGCACTAAATTACTGATGGTTAGGCCTATATCCAAACCATCCTAACTTCCAAGACCTCAAATAGTTAGGATCAACATTGGGTAATGGAATTCTTTTCGTAGTATCTTTCCTATTACTTATATTTTTAGCACTATGGTTATAATTATAAGACCTATCTTTTATACATATAAAAAGAGTCTTCAGTCTTGATATTAATTTTAGGGAAAATTCCCAATCAGTAACCTGATAATTTGATACCCAAACTTTAAAATGCAATAATCCAGTATCCAAACTTTTAGAATATGATAATCTAGTACATGCCGTTAATCTGTCCATTAATCAACCATTAAGTGACATTTGAAAAGTCAAAAATGCACTAAGAATAGTTTTCTTTATTAACCATCCAAACATTGATAATAAACAGTTCCAAATTCTAGATTCTTCTAAACAGACACTAACTTTTTTGAATAGAAGAGGATAGGATTTGGGATTGTTTAGTTTTTTTATCAACATTTGGTTGGTTGATAAAGATAATTAGATGGCATTTGAGGAACAATTTTAACTTTTCAAATGTCACTTTACGGCTGATTGATGACAAATACTAGATTGCCACATTTTGAAAGTTTGAATACTGAATTGTCGCATTCTAAAGCTTGGATACCAAATTATCACTAAAATCAAAGTACAAGATACTAATTGAGAATTTTTCTTTAACTTTAGTAAGCAAATTAAGTTTTACCATATAAAATACGCCAATACTTGCCTAGGCCTTATGCCAATTCAAAATTTTGATCTATTTATTTTTCCTCTTTCTCATCTCTTGCACATGCCATTCAACGATAATATAAATAACAATGATAACATAATGATTGTTTCAAATGGTTTCTACATAACATATAGTATATATTTAGAGGAATAAAGTATTATTTATCAAATTTCATGGGTGGATCTTGATTCCATACCATATCTTTCCCGCATCATAAATTTGCTCTATTAAAATTAATAGGCATGAGTTGTTAGACACGTGGCAATTTTGCTGAGCCATGAAAGAACTCCAAAATGTTCCTCCCCTCAGCCCTAAATATAGGTCAACTAGCTATTTGATGTATCTTATAAAGCTTCTGTCGGTGCTTCCAAAAAAAATAATAATAATTATTATTATTATTCCAAATCTATGACCCAATTCACTTTAGCATCTCAGAAAAACTGCTGACCACTGACCAACTTGTCAAAAAATGAAAGAAAAGAGAAAAGAGGAATGCATAAAAAAAGAAAAGAGAGAAGAATGCTTCTGCCCAAAAGCCCTTTTTATTTGTTCAGATATTAATTCTTTTAATTTTAACTTTTTCTATTAAAAAATAAATCCTTATACATAAGCTTTGAAAATTTGCATTCTTTAGGGCTGTGTTTGTTTGGGGTGCAAATCTGATCTGGATGCAAATTTTGTATTTGATTCAGTTTTGCATCAATGTGAATGTAACTATAATTGTTTGTACACTTAAGGTCCTAGTATTATTTATCTAAGTGCATTTACCTGTAGGAAACAGTTATTCGAGTAAGTACATTTATCAATATTCTTTTATTTCTTAGGTAAATAAGAAAATAACCCTTTTTAGCTATAAAAAATCATAATTAAGAGGGACAATTTAGCCCATTCAAGTGTTGACAACTTTCCCCCGGGTGGAAAAGTTACTTATCCACCCAGGAGATGGGTATCAGGGAAAATAAATTTTCCATAGACCCCACATAAATCTAAGAAAAGAAAATGGGAAGCAAAATCCCATTGTCCAACTTTCCCACCTCTCAAAATCCAAAAAAAAAAAAAAACAGGCCCTAAAGGGCAGCCCAATACACAAGTAGGGCTGTAAATGGACTGAATATTGGTCCAATCAGATCTGGTCCAATATGAATCCATTACAAATGGACTAGGTCCAATCCAATCCATTGAATATTTTAAGATGATTTTGGATTGGTCCAATTCAATGTGTGGACCATCCAAACCGTTCAAATTGGTTTTAATTTAGAATGAATCCAACCCAAACATATAGTGGTTTAATCCAACCATTAAACCATTATCTTGTGTCAATGAAACATATAATGGTTTAATCCAACCCAGTCCAATATAAATCCATTACAATTGGACTGGGTACAATCCAATCTAATAAATACTTTGGACTCTTAAGTTTGGATTTGTCCAATTCAATGTCTTATTGGCCCATCCAATCAGTTCAAATTTATTTTGATTTAGATAAGGTCGAACCCAAATCTGGTGTATTGAACACCCCTATGCATGAGACTCCAACCAATGCAAGGTTTGTTTCCAAGATTTGAACCTTGGTCACCCAAGTCACAATGTTGCAACCCAACCATTGCTTCAAGGCATGCCAAGGCCCACTAGGCCTATTCATCAATTTGGTTAAACCGACCAAGCCAATCCAACTTGCCCCGAGTTTGGCAGGTTTCTTAAATTGCCTGTTGGTTTTGGTTCTTCAAAATTCAAATAGATTAACCCGACGTCTTGGGCCGATTTTGGTTTGAACATATGTAAACCGACCAAAATCGACCCAAACCAATTATAGACATATATTAATATTATATGT
Source organism: Nelumbo nucifera (assembly GCF_000365185.1). The sequence goes on from NW_010729090.1 coordinate 5,381,696, forward strand.
TATAGTATATTTTAATTTTTTAAATTTTTTAAAAGAATAATTGGCTTTAAAAAAGGAGTGGACATGGCCCAAAAAGTCATAGTCATCATGCCCAAAAGTTGGGATTAAGGAGAGTCAAGCATGGTTAGTAGACCGACCTGATCAAACCCAGAAACTGACCCAAACCAACCCTTCATGGTTGGGTCGGTTTTCTTTCACCCCTACTTGATGCAAAATTTATATAGATATATTTTTTTGTCTCATTTGCACTCACTGGCAGTGCAAATCTGCACCACCTTCCAAAAATTGACATAAATCTTCACCCACCTTCCTCTTACATCAATTCTCTTTCATGAGACGCATAATTTCTATTTCACTTCTCCCAAACAAAAAAAAAGACAAAGTCAGTTCTGAAGCAACTCTAAAACAGAATTTACACTCAACCCATTTGCAGTCCCAATCATTTACACTAGTGCAAATAAATTTTGCACTGCAAACAAATTGAGCCTAGACGAATTTTCGCAGACATGGTCAATCTACGCTCCAGGCTTCCGGTCCCGCTCCTATCCCTACTCCCATACTCTTAGACCGTTAGACGTCACTTTCTAGGTCCTATCAACATGGCGATTTCAAAAGCAGCTTCTGCTAACTTTTGCATTTCCACTCAAAAGCCCCTTTAAACCTACACGTGTACGCACTTCGGAGCTCCACTCTCTCTCTATGCCCTTCTCTCCTCTGTGTGAGAGAATCAAAGGTCCCATTGACGCAAAAGTGGCTGATATGCGAGCCTAAAGCATGCGTGGGACCTACCCACTCTCCCAGAATTGGATGTACGGCCTCCCATTAATCTGATCTAAATCCATCTGCTTTCATCTAAAGTCTCCATCATCTACTCCTTTTAGCCCCAATACGTAGAAAATACCGTAAAGATGCCCATGATAAGCCAATTCAGCGTACCAGATTTCATCATCATGATCCGAATTGCTGTACTATTTCCGGGAAAAAAGCGAGGAAGGCTGAGACGCTGAGTAAAGCTAAAAGTTTTAGGAACGAAAAAGAAGAAATTTCTACCGGGGCTAGTTTAGGGATATTCCTAAAATTTCCAGGGTGGGTAGCACGTTCGTAGTGCTCACGCTATAGGGGGCTGTTTTTTAGACACGCGTCAGAGGCTTTTCAAGCTTGGGTGGGTCCCACGTCCCAAAAGAAGAAAGGAATTCCCGTACTGACGTGGCTCTTCTGGAAGGCACCACGACAAAAATATGTTGATTCTCTGACTCTGACCAAAGTGAGTTCCTCTGACTCGTTGATGGTTGAACCAACCACCCGCGGCTTGGTTGAACCGGAATGTCAAAATCAACTTTGATTCCCTTTATAATTCACGTATTAGACCGCTAAAAGTAAAAGTATTGCATAATCTTTGCATTTCCGAAGAATCAAAACTTACCTTTGAACCGGCCCCACCCCAACGGATCAATTCTGTCAAAAACAAACTCCAAGTTCATGACACGTGGCGAGTTAACAAATGATGGTAGAATTTGCTACCACTAAGCACAAGACACGTGGATGGAAAGTCCTAGGTTACATGTTCAGCAGGTTGATCTAAAAGACCATCCACAACGGCGTATGTGCCAAGGTTTAACCTGCTTAACAGGTAACATGGAGCTTATCCACCACGTGCCATCGGAAATCGCTATTTGTCATGTTTCCTGAAGAGACCCGAACCCGAAGCACTGCATTAAAAACTCGGGTCGGGTTGGATAAGGTATAATGATAACTCCCGCAAGCCTCTGACAGTTTCAGCAGCATGTTTTTTGTGTTGCGCAGATAGTTTCGGACTTTCGGCAGTAGTTGGGGAGATTGTTCTCTCTCTCAATTAATGGATGGGCCGCTAATTGGGCCGCTCCAGTGGCCCAATCATGATTAACCTACCGCCTGGGTTGCAACAGCCACGTGGCAGTTTCACTCTGGCCGTTTTGGGATGACGTGGCAAGCATTGTGACTTCAAACTAAATAAATAGAGGTTGGGTTCAGCTCCAGGGTCTCTATGCTTCTTTTCTCCTCCCTTGTCCCTTCGTTTCTCTATTTCTCTCCTTTTGATTCAGTGAGATAGAGACACAGCTTTTGATCAGTGAGACCCAGAATGCCTGTGATTGATGAAGGACGGGTCCCCAATGGGAGACCATCCGACGGCCCAGAGTGCGGTCGGGGTTATCGAGATCTGGACTCCGTAATCTCTTCTTGTTATCCGATTACTCTCAAGGTAAAGCTGGATTGCAGTTCGCTACTTTACTTCTCTGTTCTTGGTTTCCGTTCATCGCTGAGTTGTTGCTCTGTCCGAGTAACGGAGTTTGACTCGGTGTGATTCAGTGAAGAAAGGGTCTTTGTTTTACTGTGCACCCCTGAAGTTGACTTTGTTTTATTGTGTTTTAGCAGTTTATGGACGTATATTTCCGGCTGAAGCTGGAGAGGAAGAACAACGGTGGTGGTGCAATCAGACGGATGCTGGGGGGTCCCACAGGTTCCGATCAAGGGACTACAATGAAAACGAGCATGAGCGAAGAGCGAACGATTCTGAATGGAGTAACAGGAATGGTGTCCCCCGGAGAAATCCTGGCCATTCTTGGTCCCTCTGGAAGTGGCAAATCAACGCTTCTGAATGCACTTGCAGGGAGGCTTCAAGGGAACGGCCTCACCGGGACAATACTCGCGAACGGGAAGAAACTCACTAAACCCGTGTTGAGAAGAACCGGGTTCGTGACTCAGGACGACATTCTTTACCCCCACCTCACCGTGAAAGAAACTCTCGTCTTCTGCTCGTTGCTCCGGCTTCCCAACTCGCTCTCGAAGAAGGAGAAGGTCAGGGTGGCCGAGTCGGTGATTGCCGAGTTGGGGTTGAACAAATGCCAAGACACCATCATCGGGAACAGCTTCATTAGAGGAGTCTCAGGTGGTGAGAGGAAGAGAGTGAGCATAGCCCACGAGATGCTGATAAACCCAAGTCTGCTTCTTCTGGACGAGCCCACCTCTGGGCTCGACTCCACGGCGGCCTACCGGCTTGTGTCGACATTGGGTTCATTGGCTCAGAAGGGTAAAACCATCGTGACGTCGGTGCACCAGCCATCGAGCCGAGTCTACCAGATGTTCGACTCCGTGATCGTTCTGTCGGAGGGGAGCTGCATCTACTTCGGCAAGGGCTCGGAGGCGATGAACTACTTTGCATCAGTTGGTTTCTCGCCGACCTTCCCAATGAACCCAGCCGACTTCCTCCTCGATCTTGCCAACGGTACGCATTCTTGTGCTGCTTTAATGCATTTCGGTTGCAAGGAATACTACGTTTTGGGGTGTTTAGGTGCAAGTTTGAAGTTTGCACCAGTGAGTCGAGCAATTCCAACTCGGGAGCTTGGGTAGTGATTAGTGAGTGAGAGATGGAGAGAAGGGATTGGTGGTGGGTGGTGGTGGTCGGGAAGGGAGGAGGAGGAGGAGGAGGCGGTGTAGGAGGTGTAGTTTAATTAGGGTGAGATGGAAAGGTGGTGACTTTAGCCTTTAGTGGATAGAGTGAATTGGATACGTACCGGCTTTGAATGGAGAGAGTGATGAGTTTAGTGGGAAATTATGCTCCGTTGCAGTCCACGTGTCTCTTGACTCGAAGTTGAGTGGATGGACCTTTGCTTTACCTTCTACTTGTTTCATTTTATTTTCACCTTTTATTGTTTTCTCTATCTCTATTGTGATTCCAAAGGCAGAAGGGTGACATATTTAATAGGTCAAAGTAGGAGCATCAAGGATTTCAGGATCTTTTTATGTTGGAATTTGACAGGTTTTTTTTATTATTAGGTTTTAGAGTAGACTAGAGAGTATCCTATGTCCTATCCACTTGGTTTATTTAATTTTATTGTTTTAATTAATATTTGATTGGTTTTTTTTTTCTTAAAAGAAATTCAAAGGGCCAATCTGCCCATTTAGTTAGTTTCCATTATTTTTCTTTTATTTTGGAGTTTGAATTTTAATTAAATGCTTCACTATTAATCTTTAATTATTGTGGTTACCCACTATTATGACTGATGTTCTAGTCATTTTAAACTATGAATTTGATTTGTTTTAATTTTAATTAATTTTTCTTGAAAGAAACTTAAACGGCCAATTTTTCATTTATTATTTTCAATAAGTTTCTTTTCTTTTAATTTGGAGTTTTAACATTTAATTAGAAGCTGCACTATTAATTAATCTCTAATTGTTGTGGTTACTCACTATTTTGACTGATGTTATAGTCATTTTAAACTATTAGTTTAATACTGACTTTCCAGTTTCACACATCCACATTTTAAAGCTAAAAGATAGACAAAAATGGAGCTTTGAAGCAAACCCTTTTTTTTGTCCATCAGATGTGTTATTCCATTATTTCCCGATTTGGACAACTAGTGAAAGTGATCAAGAATAGTTGATCAATTATCTTATAATTAATTTTTCTGTGCTCTGGTGCTGATAACTGTAACCTTTTCTTAGGTCAACCAGATCCTCTTGATGGGAGTGCTTCATTTAATTTGAAAGTTGCCAAAATGGTAATTAGGTTCTCAGTTCTGACACCTTGGATGTTAGGTCTGGGATGGAAGAAGTATAGATATTTAGCCACATGCAGGGCTGCCATGCCCTATTAATATATCGTCTATCTACAAAGAGCCCTAAAGAGTTTTGGGATTAATCACGTGGAGCTTGTAAAGGTTAAATTAGCTGTCAGCAACTTTGACTTCTGCAATAAATTTTGCTGTCTGAAACTCTGCTTGACCAACCCCAAACCCTAATTTCTCTCCCAGTTTCATCTCAAATTACCACTACCAGCCATTGATTTGCTTCATTCAACCTTTCCCACTAAAGCTTCTTTCTGCATGCCACATGGCAAAGCATAACTCGGCCGAATCTTTGCTCAATAAAAGTCTGAGTGGTTTGGAATGGACCCATTTGAACCGGCACAAAAGAGTGGACCAACCATGATATGGAGTCTATTTTCAACCTAAATATCATAAGTGGAATTACATATACCTAGTTTCCTTTGTTATCTTTTCATCTTTTTTTGTTGGGTTGCTTAAGTTGGCTATATGTGGGCTGGGGATGTGGTGGAGTGGGACACTGGGCCACACTTTTCACACTTTTCACATATTATATCTTGGTGGGGCCCTAAATGGATAGAGTGCTTTCAAATTATGGGAGGAGAATGAAGGCTTTTTGGGTGTCCACAACATCAGGCCTTTGTTTTTTTATATTTTAAAATCATGCCAACACTATGATAGTATTTTGGATTATGGAGAATATGACGCCATGGGTGGCGTGAGAGAGCATCTACCAGTCGAGAAAGTGTGGCCTCCTTGTGTCACTTCGTCCTGAAATCCGGGTCATGCCCACAATGTGGACTACCCTCCTAGCTGCCTTTTTCGACCGGCCCATGAAGAAATACAGATAGAGATAGAGGAAGAAAAAGGAGAGAAGAGAGAGAGAGAGAGACCCAATCCCCAAATCTTATTTTATTGACTTTGTATGAATGCTGCTTATTTTATTGACTTTGTATGAATGCTTTGGCATCATGGGCTAGTAGTAATAGGACAAGCGTGGACGAGTCCAAGTCCAGATTGTTTTTGGATGGGTGACCTTGGTCTAGTCTAGTTGAAATATTGGAACTGATGAGGTGGATCATGTGAAAGTAGGGAATGGAGGTGGGGATGGCTATTCATTCTTCCTCTCTTCCTCTTTGTCCATTTTCTTCCATCTTTTCTTTCACACTTGTATAGGCTACAGCTGTTTTCTCTCTGCTTTCTTCCCTAAATTTTGATAGTGTACTGCAAATCCCTTGTATCTTGGAACTCTTTGAAAAGGAAGACTATGGCAATGAGAAGACAGAAGAGATGGTATGGTGTAGGGGGGAGAAATAGGAGTTGAGTCAACTCAACGTGAGTTTGGGGTGATAGACCCTCAATTTTATTTTGCTAGCTTTTCATCTTTTAGGGCTCATTGTATTTGTATAGCTTGTCAATGGTTCGAAAGTTGTAAGCACATTAAAGTGCCACCGACCATGTGGGTTAAGGTCGGTCTGCCCCAGCAACCCCATCCCCAAAGAGTCTCACACTTCAGGCAATTCAAGTACATTGATGGGGCAGATCCGGATGGCTCAATCCAGTGACAACTTTATTTAGGTCTAATGGTTGAATGCAACTTTGTCAAAGTTAGGATGGCTGAATGGAGTAAAAGATTTCCCCACACCCCTATAACCAACTAAAAGAAAGGAAAAAGGAAAAGAAAAGAAAAAGAAGGAATCAACAAGGCTTATTGGGTTAACTGTTTATATCTTTTTTGGTGTAGGGTCAGGTTAAAATTCAATGGTTTCCACTTTCTGGGCTAGATGCTTTGATTTATTTATGCTTTTGCTTTTGATAATTCATCCTTTATAAACATGACTTGTTTTTCATACTTTGTTCTAGTCTTGTGCTTGTCATATGAAGAGGAAATGAACAGAGCCATACTTGAGTCATTTTATTATGGTCATCTTAATTATCAATCCACCCGGTCACATGTGAAGATTGTCCAAAACAATTGCAAATACATGACTTGTTTTGTACTTTGTTCTAGTCTTGTGCTTGTCATAAGAGGAGAGGGAACGAACAGACCCATATTATGTCATTTATTATGGCCATCTCAGTTCTCAATCAACCATCTACATTTGAAAATTGTCCAAAAAGCTTTGAAATCTCTACCAACTACCATGTCTTTGGTAGTAAATGTACTTTCTTTTTTTGGTTTCGGTACTGAAAAGTGTTTCAAGAAAATCCCAACTTTGTTCTTGGTTGCTAGCTTTTGAAGCTTCTTCTTTATTCTCTTCTGGCCCGAAAGGTTCATCAGCCTTCAGTTGTGAGGGATTTTTTTCATAGAGTCTATCATTTAAGAATTAACAAAGAGACAGACAACATCTCAAGACAGCCAACCGATTCGAAAAATGAACCTATAGTTGTTGATAGATCAGTGGTTTAATTCAATTCCAAATGTTTTTTTTAGTTTATTTAATTTTATGGTTTCCTTTCCGTATTTGTTTTAGACTTATTTATTTTCTCTATTTCCTAGTTAGATGACTCAATTGGTGCCTCTGTCTTTTTCTGAATGAATTGAGCCATTGAGTTCTAAGAAAAGGTGTTTATATTAGAGAGAGACTTAAAACTTAACTAAATCTTACTATTCTTAGGAGTCTTCACATAAAAAAAAAAAAAAACCGATAAGGCTGACCCAATAAGTTGGGTGCTTGACTGCTTACATATAGAGTGCCACTTTTTAACTGTTCGATTGGCTAAGGGTGGATTGATGCCAATTCAAGGTGGGGTGCCGGTGTAGTCTAATCTTGTGTTCAAAAAGGCTGACCATCTAAAAATGGACTAATTTCTGGTTGGTGACCAAAGGTATAAGTGAGGTCTTTACCTTTTCTAGTCAACAGTGTGACTGTATTCAGTCTTTGTGAAGTATAGCATATCTAGGCTGGGCTGAGGTCAGATCAGATCCAGAATGCCACTTAAAATTTTGAATTTGGGCTGTGTTGGGCCTCAAATTCTGTCCAAGAAGCTGGATTTGAACTTCGGTTAATTAACTAAGGGAATTTGGTTTTGGGCTAGACATGGACTGTACTACTTCAGTGCTTTTTTGAATCTTTGTTTTTTTCTCCAACTTTTCATATGAGCCAATGTGACTGATTGAATTGCATGTGAATACAATGCATAAACAAAAGTTAGTGCTTCTCCTAAGTAGGGCCTTTTATTTAATTATTTAACTCATTTAGTGCTTCTTAGCTATCAGAAAGCTTTAGTGTTAATTGGGGCTAATACATTGTATGTTCTCTATAGGAGTGTGCCATCTTGATGTATCAAGTGAAGCAGATAAGCCCAACGTAAAGCAAACTCTTGTCTCCTCGTATAACAGCTTACTGGCTCCCAAGGTGAAGGCTGCCTGCATGGATGGCAGCACCACCATGACCAAAGACATAGCACGTTCAGGAAGCTACAGGGCCCATGAAGAGATCAAAGTAAGCTTCAGAACTAGTATCTGCAATTGGTTCAACCAATTCAGTATCCTCCTACAGAGAAGCTTGAAGGAGAGGAGGCATGAATCGTTCAACTCCCTCAGAGTCTTCCAAGTGATGACTTCTGCAGTACTAGCTGGCTCCATGTGGTGGCACTCTGACATCCGCAATGTTCAGGACCGCCTCGGCCTCCTCTTCTTCATTGCCATCTTCTGGGGAGTCATGCCGTCATTCAATGCCGTCTTCACCTTCCCTCAAGAGCGTGCCGTTTTCATCAAAGAACGGGCATCCGGCATGTACACCCTTTCCTCCTACTTCATGGCTCGAATTGTAGGCGACCTTCCCATGGAGCTCATACTCCCTACAGTCTTTTCCACTGTGGCCTATTGGATGACTGGGTTAAGGCCTGATCCAGGCGCCTTCCTGCTGACAATCCTAGTACTGCTTGGCTATGTTCTAGTGGCTCAAGGGCTGGGCCTTGCTCTGGGCGCAATCATCATGGATGCCAAGCAAGCTTCAACAGTGGTAACCATCACAATGCTTGCATTTGTTCTCACTGGAGGATTCTATGTGCACAAGATACCACATTGCTTGGCTTGGATCAAATATCTCTCATTTACATTCTACTGCTACAGGCTCCTCATTGGCATACAATATGGGGATGGGAAGTTGATCTCTTCCCTGTTGGGTTGCTCTAGAATTGGGAGTGACAGAACCGATTGTGGGTTTGTGGAGGGAGATGTTGAGGGACAAATCCGTCCTGTGGTGAGCATCGGCATCATGTTCTTGATGTTTGTGGGTTACAGGTTGATAGCATATGCTGCATTGAGGCGCATCAAAGCTTGATAATGGTGGCACCAATTATATATGATGTCTGAGCCTGATGAGCATGCATGTTTTCCACCAATTAAATGTTGCCAAATGTTAACTCCACTTGGCTTTTGCTTCCTTCTCAGTTCAGCCTCTTCTTGTAACTTAGTAGACAACCAACCATGGAGATCATCAAGACTTGGTTGGATTTGGTAAAGCTATACATATCATGCTTGTAGTAGAATTTTATTGCCTAGAAGGAAATGTTCTTCTTGGTTATCTGTTGGCAGCACAACTCTTGTTGCAGCAGAGATGTATAAACAATCTAGGTAAATATTATATCATTGTCAAGCAACAACAGAAACATACCCCTCAAGAGTATCATATATCTTTGTCAACTACTGCCAATATACCATCTCTGGTGCAAACTGTGGTGTCACAAAGCATGATTTATTAAAGTAATGCAAAAGGCAAAGCCTTGATGTTATGTTCACTCACATAGCCTTTCTCTTCCTAATCTGCTCACACAACAGAAAATAAGTAGATAGAAATTTGAATTGCTAGATATAGTGATGCTGTTTGGATATGTGCCATGTCACATCAGGAGTGTTATGGTTATTTGGTTACCCCAAAACTCTGCCCTATCAATCTCCAATTGGTAGGGTTTGAGTCCAAAAATATTGGGTTTCCACCTGATTTTGCTTTTCAGAAAAGAAAGGAAATTTATCTGTATGAATGTTTACAAGAGAGGCATTCTCCAAAATGGTGTTAGCAATAGAAAGGGTGGGGCGGATAACAAGAGCCATGTAATCTCGAGCACATCTCCTTGAATAGATAATCTTGGGAAACACTGATTCTAAGCCCAAGGAGAGGCTATTATTCCATTAAGGATAAGGAGGAGAGAGAGAGAGAGAGGATCTAGCTAATAATATTAGGGTGTAGAGGTGGAGGGAAATTATTCCAAAATTAATTGCATATATCTTTTTGATCGACCTTTAGCCATTCTAGTAGCAATATCAATTTGTCACACTTGAGAAAGGATTGAAAGTGTCATTGGAGAAAAGTGCTTGTCACACTTAGGCTATGTTTGGTTTGAAGGAAAAGGTAGGGAAACCTATATAAGGTTTGTAAAGGCTTCCCTACCTTTCCCTATTTTTTCCTTCAAACCAAACACAACCTTAAGGATTGAAAGTATTACTGGATAAAAAAAAAAAAAGAATATGAGTCTTAGATAGCCTTATCTTTTATACAAGTTCTCTTTGAGCGCTAGAAAATCCTGGAAGTGTGGTGTGGCCTTCTTTTCTCTCCATCTCCTTATCTTCTTCTCTCTTATCCATATGTTGGCTACAGCTGTTTTGTACTCATTTTTTCAAATTTCATTATGAATTGATATAGTGATTGGGAATCTCAGTCCTATTGGAACTTCTTCAAACAGTTGTAGCATTGTTGATAATAAAGGGAAAATCTTTTCAATAAAAAGGAAAAAAATTTCACCAATTACGTGAAAGCATATGCATTTAATTGGGGACAATTTGGTTACATATATCTTTTCATGCTCATGCTAGGGTGTTCCCCTCAAAAATGACATTCTACAAACCAAATGTGGTAAATGGGCAAGGGTGTTCTCAAGAAGCTGTGTCTCATAATTATATCTCATTGAGATGGAAAATGGGAAAGAGTACTTACATTCTTTTAGATGAAAGGCGGGGTTGGAAAGCTAGTCCAAGACAGACTCAAGTAGGACTCTAGAAACACTAAGGCTATGTTTGGTTTGAAGGAAAAGGTAGGGAAAGAAAAGGAAAGTTATATAAACCTATACAAGGTTTTTAAAGGTTTCCTTATATTTCCCTTACTTTCCCTACCTTTTCCTTCAAACCAAACACAGCCTAATAGAAAAGATTACGGAATTAGTTGAAACTATGAAGAGGAAAAAAAGTTAATATTGCATACTTAATAAAATAACTAAATGGAAGGATAAGAAAATAATGATTATAAATTATGAAACAAAGGAAAAGTAAATAATACAAATGGAGTAGCAACATTAATAGAAAGGATATAAAAAAATTGAAATTTTAAATGTTAAAAGAATTTAAAATAGAATAGTTTTAATTACACTAGTGTTTAGTGAGGAAATCATTAATATAATTAGTGTTTATACACCTCAAGTGGGTTTAAAAGAAAATACCAAAAGAGAACTTAAAAAAAAAAATTAATAGAATTAATTCAAGAAATTTCAAGTAAAGAGAAGATTGTTGTAGGAAGAGACCTAAAGGTACTAGAAAAGAAGTGTAAAATATAATATGGGGGATGAAAGATTTGGGGTTGGAGAGGGGAATGGAGTAAGAGATATAAATTTAGAATTTCTAATAGCTTAAGATGTGACAATAGCTTACCTAAAACAATGCTAATAGCTCAAAATGATAAAATGTTAACAAAATATTAACAAAATAAAGTCATAATAATAAAATAACGATGAAATAACACAAATAATAATGATAATTTTTATTAGTAGTAGTATTTAAATAATAAAATAGTAAAGAATAAATAAACAAAGATGAAAATACTAAAATATTAATAATAAATTAAAACATTAGTAATAGCATATTAATAACATAAAAACATATTGTTATTAATAAAATAATAACAATAAAAATATATCAATAAAATAATAGAAATAAACAATGAATACTAATGTACTAATAAATATTAACAAACATAATAACATAAGCTAACAATATTAAAAATCAATAAAATAATAACAAATATGATAATACTAAAAAGATTACAAACTTAATAGCTTAATGAAGTATATATTATAAACCAAATATTAATAATAAAAAATAAATCATTTATAAATAAAGTAGAAAAAATATTAATAATATAATAGTTACTGAATTAATAAATTAAAATATTATGAACAAAATCATGTTTTATTGACAGGATAAAATATTTTAATAATAATTAATAAAAAATACTATACTACAAATAAAATATAAACAAATAGTATTTTAACTTCATATTATTGTCAAATAATATTTGTCATATTATTATTTCTTTATTAATACTTAAAATTTTATTCATATTTTACTATTTTATTCATATTGTTAATAACATTAATTACTATACTATTATTAAATACAAATTTTCTTTTAGTAATATTTTATTATGTTGATATTTTCTTTTAAGATTTTAATAATTTATTAATATTTTTTATTCTTCTATAAATATTATTCAGTAGGGCAATATACAAAAAAAATTAGGGGAAAAACAATAAATTTATCTAAAATTTTAAATGACCCATGTTATCAAGATTATACATATATAAGAGGGTCTTAATAACAATTTTTTCAAACAGTTTGAGGTTTGAAAGGTAAGTTACTTTTTCAAACTACAAACATCTAACTAGACCAAAAGAATGACTCGTTAAATTACTTTGGGGGTTTTGTAGGAACAAGGTTCTTTTAGAGGGTCTTCACCAATAGGAATGAATTTTATTTTCAAAACAAAAACAACTACTACAATTGCAAAACATTTAATATAGGTTTGCTAATGTAATAGTTTTTTTTTTTGTTTTTGTTGGAAATGAAACCATACATAATGGCTGCAAAATCCCTTGGCTTTCTATTATTTATGGAACACTATAAAAAATGGAAACCTATTTTTTTTTTTTTTTTAAGTTGACAAAGATAGCTTTAGAAAAAGTCAAAAGAGTTTTCTCCCACAAGATGGTGTTAGCACATAAAAATGAATACAAAAAATTCAAATTACCAAATCCTTGTCTATCAAAATGTTATTTTTTTTAAATTAAAGCATTTTCTAAAATAGGGGTGAATTCCTTTTCTTTAAAAATAGGGGTGAGTATCCAAACACCAACCAAGTTTCATGTTGGCTAGCATAGTTCTAAAATTGAAATTGGTGTTTCTCTTAGGTGGCTGCATTTGGTAAAAATTAACTCTGAAATATTTAAGAAAGTAAAAAGAATTAGAGTGTAGCTCTAAAGTCTGAATAGTGAAAGTTTGCTTCTTTGCTTTTCTTTCACTTAAATGCAATTAACTATTTGAATATCTAAATGTAATAACATCTTAAATAAGATTGTTTTACATATTTACCCCTATGAAATCATGGGTGTTTTTTTTGGTATATGAAGAGAAAAAATAAGGAAAAAATGAAAGGAAATGATTTACTAGTAGCATTAGTTCCACAAAAAAAAACATGGGCTTTTCTATCAAAATGTGAGGCAACTTTTTGAAGAAAAAGTCATAAAACACATTTTAACTCATTAAGAAGGAAAATTGACGTTTGAGACATAAATAAAAATCTTTAAACTTAAGAGTCCATATTCATATGTTTTACTAAGCAGTCTTGAGTGTTTGAGAGCCATCGTTTTAAACCTCAAATGTCTATTTAGTGAAAATACGCGAGCCCTTGGGTAGAGTTTGAATTAGAGCAGAATTGGGATTGAAGGTAGGAGTGATGGTTCTATAGTCAAACCAAATACAAGCTTAAGCAATACTATGTGATGCAAATATACTTTAGTAGGTTAATAATATATTATTTATATATTTTCTTCCCCAACTAGTTTTTTTTTTTTTTTATCTAGATTAGGAAGCTTTCCAACAAATCAAACCTCACATGCATGTGATTTGGGAGGACCTCACTTAGCTCCATCTATTCAACCCACCTCTTTTAAAGGGATTTTAGGCGAGTAGTATTGTTCTCATTAGTCTCATAAAAACTATTTTTCTAGTCTACATGCTTAATTAGGTGCAAGAGCTATATGATATCCAAGCAATAATATCATTGCTTTTACATGATGCATGAACAATATACATGGTTGTGATGCATGAGCAGTAAAACATACAAGCATGCAACTAAAAACCAACTCTAAAGAGGATTGTTCCTATTCATTGGATCATACTTATACCTAGAAACATACATGTACAAGTCAATGAAAGGGGCTTATCCTAAAATTATATTAAAGTTGCTACAACTAAGAGAATTAAACTAAATTAAGAAAAACTAATGCATATGAAGAGAAATTGGAGGACTTACCTTAAGCCATTGGGCCATCTCTATTGCCTAGTTTAGTAGACCTAGGGGGTGAATTGGGTATAACTTAAAAACTTCCCTTAAAACATAAAAATCTCAAAGCCTTCTTGAGTGGTTGGAACTAAGTATAGAGGAATGAATGCTTAGTGTGTGCATTTGTTCACCATTGCAGTTGAACCAAGTAAACAAACAACGGATTCTAGTAATTGCAATAAATAACTTGTAGCTAAAATGTAACTCAACGGGAAGATAAAGTACAAGCTGCGAGAATATGCAGTTAGGTAAAGTAAATGAATAAGAGAATAACTCCAACAATAAGTGCAAATAACAATGTATCAATAGCAAATGAATGAGATAGTAAAGTAATGGCTGCAAATATACTTTTTGTGCAAATGTAATACAGTTAGTGAGATGCAAGGAGTGTAAATAACTATAGGAACTTGAGAGCAAGAATGAAGTAAAGCACAAAGAAAGAAAAAAAAGACAATGTATACTGACTTTTATAGAGGTTCGGTAAAATCTTGCCTGCGTCCTCTACCTTAGACACCTTTTGAGGATTTCCACTACACCAACTAGCTGGACTTTAGGGGTGCCAACAAAGCTTTTACAATCATAGGTTTTCTAAGTCTCCTACAACTATGAATAAACTTTTGAATGTTACCTAAACTAGACAATAGGCTGATGAAACAAATATAACTTATAAACTAACCCAAATGTTGCAAAGTGATACTCTGAAGAACCTAGGCTTAAATGGGGCAAAACTCACTCATAAGCTCTAGGATTTTCACTATTCCAACCTAAGGGAAACACAGAAGGTTAACACTTTTGATTCTACACAAGTCCCTTTGGTTTTCTTACAAAACCCTTTCATTTTCACATAGTTGCCACACTTTATTCTTATTCTCAGATATCTTTATAGGCTAACAAATATAGCTAACTTTTTATGGTTATTTGAACAATGGGGCTCATTAATCCTCTATTGGTACAATTTGAAAATGTTTTCCAACTTGTTTGAACCATTTCCCAAGGATGATAAAGTCATTGGAGTTCAAACAGTTGAATAGAAATCATGTGAGAAGTTTTTCTTAATGTTTCGGTCAACTAATATGAGCTAGTAGTCAACTGATAAACTCCCAAGACACTATTGTCAAGGGTAGTCAGTTATAGGTTAAGGGTAGTTGACTATAGAATGACTTTGCTTTCTATTATCAAGGGTAGTCTACTATTTGCACTATTCGTAGAATTTTATTGTGCAAAGTAGTCTACTACTTTGATAGCTCCACCCTTAGAACATTTAGAAATTTTGATTCCAAAGGCTTAAGAATCGATCTCTTAGGCTTACAAATATGATTTTTTTACATTCTTAACTCAGATAAAGTCTAGAAAAGCCCAAGAACCAAACCCAACTTTAGCCATTGGTTTCTAAGGTTGGTTAACCAAGTATTATTTTTATTAAACCCATTTTGTATATCTTGCACCCGATTACATCAAGTCCTAATAAGATAAAAAACAAATTAAGTGCTTTGAAGCTTTATGTCTTCTTTTTCTTCTTCTTTTGGTAGAAAATCTTCCTTTGTAGATAGTGTCCTAATAAGATAGAAAACAACAATTATGACCTTCCCAATTCAAAACAAAAAATCCACTCAAGGTAGTTTCCCCATGAAAGATTACTCAACTGCTTTTCAAAAAACCCTCACTTAAGTGACTTGTTCTTTACAATGGAGAGAGAACTTCCACTTGATTTCTTGATCCTTGAGGTTATTGATGCCTCAAGACTTCCCAAGACTCCTTATTTATAGGTGTGGGATGGCAAAATCTTTCAAAAAAAAAAAAAAAAACAAAAAACAAAAAACAAGAAACCTTGAGGGAACTCCTCTCTTGAATTTTCAAGGATTGGCTCTAAAATTTACATTTTGGGAAGTTTAATGCACTTTTCAAACTAAAAATCAAGTTTCTTTGTCAAAATTGATTAGGAAACCCATGAATTTAAGAGGGAATAACATCCGGTGCACTTCACACTCCTGATTTTATCCAGGAGTTGCACGGTTGCCCCAAATTGGCAAACTTCAAAATTTTGTGAAAGTCTTAAAATTAAAGAGGTGAAAGGTATTTACCTTGTTTCCAAGCCCAAAAGGTATTTGTATCTAATAAATATGAGATGGATAAAGACTAAGAGTATTTTTAAATTTGCTTAAAGTGCTTCATTAGAGAAGCAACCAAAATACCCTTAATGGTAGTGCCTACAAATAAAGAAAAGAGTGTTGGGACCAATAGACTTACCCAAGAGGGGAATAAATTGGGTATAGCTTAAAAACTTGAGCTTTTGAAAAGAGCTATGCTCAAAACCCTACCCCTAAGAAGCTAAGCAGATTTAGTAGTTAATTAAGAATAGGCTCTCAATAATTAAACCTAAGTAATAAATATAAATCTATATCTTCAAGACAATAAAACAATATTACTGTTAAAGCTCCATAGAAAAGTAATTAAACAAATATATAACAATGATAAGCACAAATAACTAAGTGAAATAAGTAGTAGCTGAAGATAAATAAAATATTGAAATAAACAAGCTGATATGAGGTTAGTGGTTGTGTAATTAAATAAACAATGAATAACGAATATAAATAAATACAAAAAGTAGCTAGAGGTGCCAGGTAGCTAGAGGGAGGACCAACCACAAATGGAAGAGACGGGACTTGCTCCCCACAAATGGGAACCTCACATGCACATCCACCGTGCACTGAGAACATCTCCCAGGAATAATAATTGATAAGTATGGGAGATGTTCCCAATGCATGGTAGGATGTGTGTGTGAGGCGCCAGGTGTGAGGAGTAGATCCGGTCTCCAAATGGAATAGCTATTCAAGATCATCTAGAGATATTCAAGAAGTTGTGAACTACTACTAAAATCTCAAGGACAAGTAATTTCTTAAAAGTAAAGACCAAAGTGTTGAACCACAAATTAGTAACATGGTTAGAAGTTGGAGAAATTAGTAAGCAATAAAGACCAAATTGTTGAACCACAAATTAGTGTAGTTAGTAATGTTAATGAAGTCAGTAGCCTAAAAACTACAATGTGAAATTTGTATCTTGCAGATCTAAAGGAAATAAATAAAATAAAGTGCAAACTTTGAAAGGTAATTAGGTTCAAGTTTTGCACTTAACAAGAGATGTTAGTAGGGTTTGTAGTAAACAAATTGCAAGAACTTAAGCCACCCTTAAGATTTCAACTAAATACATGGACTTCACAAGCACTAGCAAAGCTTTTACAACTAGCCAGACTTCTAGGTGCTTGTAATATCTTAACTAGCAGGAGTTGAGAGTGCATGAAATACCTTACACAACAGGCCTTATGAGAGCTTGTAATACCTAATAAGCAGGACTTGCAGGTTCTTGCAATACCTTATAGTTAGGTTTTACTTTGGTGCCAACAAGGCCTTAATGTATTCAAACTTGAGATTACAAATATAGAACAAGGTATGTTTATAGAAAGTGACCTCTCTGTAAGCTCCAAGAAGCTCAAGGATGGCTTAAACAAAAGGAGTCACCACCTATCTTTCATAGGAAATGGATAATCATTTTCAAATTCGAAAATTTGATTTTATTTCCTCGATAGTGACTCCATCATTTACTAGGAAAGGTACTTAACTGAGAGATTGGATTCCAAGGATTGTGAGAGAGAAGGTGTTAGCCACACCTCTCTCCAAGCTATTATATTAGCCCAATACGGGAATGGTTTAGACTCAATTTCTAATGAGAACCAATGGAAGTAATTGTTAGAATTTTCGAAATCTAGTGAAAGATACTCCCAACTCCTCCTGAAACTAATTTTGTGGTGATGTTATCAGACCTTAAGTACTAATTTCTCTAAAACCCTTACCTCTTTGCCTCTTTTTATTAATCTAGGAGAAGTTGAGAACATAAGTTCTCCAAGGTCTCAGAACTTCAAGCAACCTAGAAACTTCAAATTCGAACTAAAAGATGGAGTGAGAAGATTACTTCTCATATCTAACCTTGTCACTGAAATACCAGTAGCTAGATTGAACGGAAGAGTGCTTGGATGAGCTTAAGGAATGTCTAAAATTGTTGAATGCTTAGGTATTTCTTACCAATCTTAGATCTAAAACATAGTGGGCATATTTGGAGTTTCATGTCGAAAGACTTGGAGGTTTTCTTATGAATGAGAGCACTTACAAGGGTTGGGAATGCTTCTTGGCTCTCTCATTTGTTTCTCCTTTCTAAAATCCACCCATAAAGCTTAATTTGGGTCTCTATTTATAAAGAAAAGAAGGGAAACAACTCAGAATCTCATTCAATCAAAGAGTCTAGGCTTTAAGAGAGTTTTTTTTTATGAAAAAGGCAAAGATTTTTCAAAGAAAATGGTGTTCAATCAATCTTTCCTTTTTGGTGAAATGATTCTCCTCAATCTGGGGTTGATTTGCACATGTTTTGTGTGTCTAATGAGAGCTTGGGGTGTGCCTATCATTATGGTCTTGTATTTCAAATGAGTGAATCAAGTAATGAAATTTGATGTGCAAGGGGTTTTATTGGGTCTCTGAACAAAGTGTTGTAGTTTGATCAGTCAAATAAATCTTGGATGATGGAGATCTACTATTTGTATGCTTTAATCAATGACATTTACTAAAACAGAATCTTTGCTTGGTGGAGGGTCAAACGAGGGAAATTTGCGGCGCAAGTATTTTTAGATATCCAGAATTTGATAGTAGTGATGGATCTTTAATCAAAAGTGTAGATTGAAAGATTTTGGAGGAAATTGAGGAATTTAAGGCTATGATGGATGGTTTCTTTTGATGACTTTTTGCATGGTTTGATCATAAATGTCAATTTGTAATCTATGTTGATCAAACAATTAATCAAGGGAATTTTAAGTTAAAGTTTGGCATAAGAGCTTGAAATTTATGTAAAAAGTCAGGTAGATGGTTTTGATCTGAGAAAGAAATGGTTGATCTTGTTTTTTTAGCTCTACTCATTCAGAGCCATCAAAATGGAATCTTGGTATTTTTGACATAGATCGTGAAGGTTTGAACATCACATAAGAGGTTGGTGTGATGAATGATGGAACTTTAGGGTTTGGTCATGTAATTCAATGTGCAACTAAGCTTTAGTTTCCTAAGCCTAGAGATCGTGTCTAATCGGATGTTCAATGTTGATCTTAATGTTTTCATTTTATTATATGGATTGCATTAAAACAAGGAAAATTGGGTTTCAACAAGTCTTAGTTTTATTTGGTTATGTCTTCAAGTTTTGGAGTTTAAAAGGAGGGTACAAAGAGGTAGGGTAAAGGGACCAAGCAAAAATTGAGTGCTGACACTCTCAAAGGAAAATATAGCAATATAAGCACAAGATTAAAAGCTTCTCATCTTTCTTCCCCTATAAAACTATTAAATCTTTAGAACCTCTTAAAAAATGACTCTTTCTAACTTTCTCCCTCCGGAAAACATTAATACACTATGTACAAGGAAAGCATGGGTTGTTTTTCTCTTGATTTCTCTTACTCATTTTGAATCAAGTTAAACTCTTCTATTTATAGAGGATTTGAGAGCAAATGACTATTTTTTAGTTGTTGGAGGGGCTTTTTCCTTTCCTTGAATTGATTCAAATTTCCTTTAATTTAATAGAAGGCTTTCAAAGATGGCAATAATTGTTTAAGCCTTCAAATGGTCAAGTTCTTTGAAATAGTTGATTCAAATTTTTTCTAGTCAAATACAATATGAAAGAAGGAATCTTTTTTCTCTTCTAATAAACCAGTTCCTTCAATTAGTTGACTAATTTCATTTTGAACTCAAACTGTTTAGGTTATTTGACTACATTTTTGGGGTACTTAGCTATCTTTTTCAAACAGGGTATTTTCATGCCATGGCTATCATAGTTAGTCGATTGTACATTTTAGGGATAGCCAATTATGTCTTACAATCCTAGCATGACATTTTATCAAAAAGCCTAATACTTAAAAACCTTGAAAATGATCATCCAAAGGTTTGGAACTTCTTCCTTTGGTTTTTAAATAGAATTTTAAGATTATAGACTCTTGTTTAAGTACACGAAATCCTAGGAACCAAACCTATTCTAAAGATTGGTTTCTAAAGTTTCCTAACCTACGTTCAGTATTATTGAGCATCATAGAGAGTGCATCTTAAACAAACGGTTTCATCAAGACCCTATAATATTGACACATTGTGAGCATAACTTGATGTAATCCTCCTCTTAATGAGTTTTTGTAATTGATGGTCATTTAAGTAACTCTAAGTCCTTTAGCTCTTATAGTAGCCTTGTCATGCTTGAATGTTATTGGACCAACCTCATTTAGAGAGATTTGGTGTTGATGAAAAAATCAAGCTTGTGTAGATGATCAAGTAGAACTTTAACTTCATCTTTGGTAGAATTCATGCTTTTACACAAAGAAATGCATATTCTTAGGTTATGTAACTAGGGTGAAAGAGTACAAGTTGAGGTGCACTAATTGAAAGTCACCTAAATTTATCAGCAGTAGAGATGTTACCTTTGACGAGTTTTCTATGCTTAGTCAAGGAAATTGGTCCATTGATATTGATATAAACTAGGGGGTTAATGAGTAGGTAGAGTTAGAAGTTGAAGCTCTAAAGACAGTGAGAAAGGGTACTTTAATTCAATTTATCTAGGATGAGGTGCATGATTCTCTAGTTGAAGATGTCCTTGAAGAACAACGATATAGTATTGGTATAGGTAGACAAAGATAAATAAGACCACCTCATAGATATGGTTATACTAATTTAATTGTATTTTCTTTGTTTGTTATAGAGGATCTTAATGACCATGAGCCATTTTCTTATAAAGAGCCTACTTTGTGATGAATCTTCTTAGTAACTATTATGAATGGGGAGATTGAGCTTCTCCATAAGAATTGAACTTACGAGCTTGTGAAACCACCACTAGGCCAGAGAATCTCAAGGGTAAAAGTTTCAAGGCATAAGGCCCAGTTAGTAATTTAAAGGCTTTACATAGAAGGAGGGTGTTGACTTTAATGAAGTATTTGTTCCCAATTGTGAAGAATAGTACTATTTGTGTGTTGCTTTCTATGGTTGCTTGGTTTAACTTGGAGCTTGAATAGCTTGACATCAAAAAAATTTCTACATGATGAATTTGAGGGGGAAGACCATGTGTGCCTGTTGAAACAATTTTTTTAAGGTTGAAGTCAATCTCCTAGGCAATGGTATAGGCATTTTGACACTTTTATGGTTGGACAAGGTTACTCTAGGAGTGACTGTTATAGTTGTGTGTATCATAAGAAGCTCTTAGACGGATCTTTTGTGTGTTTATTGTCATATGTTGATGACAAGTTGGTTGTTTCTAGAGAGATGTATGAGATAAATAACTTGAAGAAGTAGTTGAGCGATGAGTTTAAGATGGAGGATTTAGGTGCAACCAAGAAAATATTGGATATGGAGATTCATAGGGGCCAAAGCATAAATAGATTGTACTTGTCATCGAAGAAGTACGTATAGAAGGTGCCTGAGAATTTTGGTATGGAAAAATGTAAGGCACTGGGCACTTCACTTGTAGCCCACTTCAAGTTATTTGCACCTTGGTTACCATATAGGATGAGCATATGTCTCATGTTTCTTATGATAATATAGTGGGTAATTTTATGTATGTTATGGTTTGCACTCGCCTAGATATTCCGTATGTTGTCACTATTATGAGTAGGTTTATGGTAGATCCTAGAAAAGGATATTAGTAGGCAATAAAATGGATTCGTCGGTATCTTAGAGGCATTACAAATATTATCTTGGTATATGACAGGGATTGTGACACCGGTGGTAGTGTTGTTGGGTTTGTAAATTCACATTATGCAAGTGATTTCTATCAGGTTATGTTTTTACTCTAGGTGTGCCATTAGTTGGAGAGTAGTTTTGTAGTCTATAATTGCCTTGTCTACCACACAGGCAAAGTATATGGCAATAACAAAGGAAGTATTATGGATGAGAGATTTGATCAGTGATCTTGTCTTGCAGTAGGAGTGTACTATTTGTATTATAACAACCAAAGTGCCATTCATTTTACCAAAAATCAAATGTACTATGAGAGGACCAAACACATTGTTGTCAAATATCATTTCATTTGGGAAATGATGTCTTAGGGTGTTGTTTCTGAGTCCGGATCTCCTACCCACAAGAACTCTGTCCATGTCTACCCACATAACATCGTAGTCACACATGGGAGACATCTCATACTCTACATAATATTATGCACGGGGAGATGTTCCCAATGCATGGAGATAGTGTATTGTGGGTAGATGTGGGCAGAGTTCTTGTTGGCAGGAGATCCAGATTCGTTGTTTCTATGCACAAGTTGTTATGGCCAAAAGTCCTACTAAAATGTTGATAAAATCTCTACCTATGGACACGTTCAAGCATTGCTTGGATTTGATTGGTATTTACAACATTTGAAGTGTGTCATTTGTGGGTTTATCCACTTATATGGTGAAAATGGATGAAGAGAGTTTGCTATTCTTGTATGGATTGAAGGAATTCAAGCCGCCAAGGTTGAGATTTGTTGTGTATGTGTCTTGAATTTCTGATTGTGGCCTGCTCCATGACCTGACCCAAAATTGGTGGAGAAAATTGATTCTGGTCTATGGTGTGGAGGGCTTGGGTTGTCAAGTGTGGGGATGGAGATCCCATGGACATTAGGGGTGTCAATTGGACTGGATCTGGTCCAATCTGATCCAGTCCAACGTGAGTCCATTATAAATGGATCAGGACCAATCCAATCCAATGAATGTTTTGGACCAATTTGGAACGGTCCAATTTAATGTCTAAAGCATCCAATCTGTTCAAATTCATTTTGATTTAGATTGGATTCAACCCAAATCCAGTTCATTGGGACATATATTTTATCTAATATCAATGGATCAGATATTGACTTAATCCAACCCAATCCAACATAAATTTGTTACGGACGGACCAGGTCCAATCCAATCTAATAAATATTTTGGACCGAATTGGTCCAATCCAACATAAATTTGTTACAGATGGACCAGGTCCAATTCAATCTAATAAATATTTTGGACCGAATTGGTCCAATCCAATGTCTTGTTGGTCCGTCCAATCCAAAACCGGTCCATTGACACCCTTACCCATGGTACAGACCCAATCTATTATTTTTTCCTATATGTACATTAATTGTTCCTATTTTTAGGGTTTGAGAGAGGCTAGTCATACTTGTGCTCTATTGTTGATTATCCCATGTATGGTCATCATAAGAAGTAAGGCCAAATCACATTAAATCTTTGTGTGCTCTTTGAGTGGCTCTATTTTTCATTTCTCTTTCTATTTCTTTATAGGCATGCCATGCCAATCAGTTTCAGATCTTGATGTTGTGTAGTTTCACAACAGAACTTTCATCCAATAGTGGAACATGGCTAGGGTTGTCAATTGGATTGGATTTGGTCCAATCTAATCCAACCACCCAATGTGAGTCCGTTACAAATGGACCAGGTCCAATCCAATCCAATGAATATTTTGGACTGGTCCAATTCAATGACTGGACTATCCAATCTATTCAAATTTGTTTTTATTTAGATTGCATTGGTTACAACCCAAATTTGTTCTTATCTTCTATCACAAGACCAGATATTGGCTCAATCCAACCCAATCCAATATAAATTTATTACGGATGGACCAGGTCAAATCCAATCCAATAAATACCTTGGACCATTAAGTTTGGATTGATCCAATTCAATATTTCTTGTTGGTCCCTCCAATTTAGACAAATTGATTTTGATTTGGATGGAGTCCAACCCAAAACCGCTCCATTGACACCCGTAGACATGGCTAGACTCTGTAAGTTGTTTATAGATGTTTTAAAAGGCCACAGCTTGGTGACATTCATTCCCAAAGTGGAACTTACTGCAAAATCGTTATACAAACACTGGTGTTGGAACATCAAAATGGCCTCCTCTACCTACAACCACCCAGATGGGTGGGGCAGCGGATTACAACCAAAGCACAAAACGTTGATGTGCAAATGCATCATCTATAGACATATCTTGGGGCAATTTCTCCCCTCCACCACTTGTCTCTGTTGATAAACACAGATGGAGCCCTTGATCATCTCCTTTTCTATCGTATGGTAACTAGAGCAGTTTGGTAGGCAAGTTGGTTCCACATTCGATCAACATAACCCTATAGATCTGATTATATATTATTGAATTTGCAAGCATTGTTCTTCCCAGTTGGAGGAGTTCGTTCATACTGTAAAAGAAAAAAAAAAAAAAATTGAAGACAAACATCTTTGTCCCACTCCCACTGCACTACTACTACATTCCTTTTACGAAGCACAAAGAGACTAGCTAGGCTTCATTTGTTTTGCTATCGATAATTCGATAAAGCTAGCTAGCTCCACAGATGCAATCACAACCCACCTTTTATATAAATAAAATAAACAACAAACACCCACACAACTACTGTCCAATAATCCATATAATATTAGACTCCACCAAAGTTGGATTAATTGTTATAAAATATCAAACACAGATGATGATGCTTCATTTAGTGATTTATAGAATTGGGCAAGCAATAACTTTAAGTATTCAGCCCAATCACAACCAGACAGCGCAGCATGAGAGGTAGAAAAGAGAGAGGACTCTTTTAGGTACCTGAAGCTGATTCGTTAGGTTTTTTTGGATTTCAATGTTTATTTGATAAATATTGATATTAATTTATTAGTACGTAGGTATTTATTATAAAATGCTATTTGGTAAGAGTTTTTTAAATAATTTATCGATACATAAGCATTAATTTATTAAATATCAGAGAAAACACCATTTTTAATATTTCTCCCAATTGTCAAACAACAACAATAAACACTGATTCTTGTTTTTTCGAGACAAATCTCAAATAAAACAATTCTTCAATAAATGGCCAAAGTAATAAATAACCTCTCTAATTTGCTACAATCGGAACAGAAAAGAAATGACTTGCACTTATCCTTCGTATTACAAGATATTTGTTAATGGTTGACAATTCTGGTTTGTTACTTTATTTCCATACTCCATACCAATTATCTCAGTCAGACAAACAGATAAAACTGTGAGTGCACGCTTTATCCACACTCTCCATGATGATGACACACTGAAGCTATGCGTTGTGAGATAAATCGCTTCAGCTTTTGAAGTTGTTAATAATGTTTCTCACTACTTGCTGTCAGCCATCAAGAGTGGAGAACTATTTACTCTTCAGTGTGGATTTAAAAATATAGCATAGAGAAAGACAATAATAGGGTTGTTCACTGAGGTAGTGCTGCTTTGAAATCTTATGTATCATACCAACCTGTATTTTCATGGAGTTGGACTGGGTGCTTAATTTTGAATGCTTCACAAAAGATAAAACCAAACTAGCAGAAGAGATCGAGTTTTAAAATCAGCAGAAATTCAGGAGCACATTTCTAGATTCAACTTTGGAAATTAATAAAAGAAAATCATCATGCAACATTTTATATGTTTTGTTTTAGGAAAATAATATTGCCCCAAAAAACCCTAATCGTTACACTGTTTGTATCATTATTGTAGAACTTGTGGAGTAGTTAATTTGTGAAGGTCTTCTGTTTACCTAGATTAGATTTTGAACTTGGTTGCATCAGCCCTTAGGTTCAGTTTAGAAAAAGTACAGATACAAATATGTTCAGTATAAATACATACAAAATACAAGGTTTTGCACTCTATATATTTGTATTTGTACTCTTTCTAAATTGAGCATTAGATTCAGTTTGGTTGCAATGCAAATTTAATCAGCCCTTAGGCTGTTTTTGGAAACGATGCAAATAAGTGTGAATTGCAAATACGTAGAGTGTAAAACAGTTCATATAAATGTAAAGTTGGGTTAATTTTGCACTGGAAAATTTATCTTTTTACCAAACAGACTTTTAGCTGCGATGGATGCAAATAAGAATTCCAATAAAGCATATGCATTTTTTATCAAAAGCTCACTTGAATGCAAATTTACTTCTTTTTTATTGATGTACTTTTACATCTTATTATTAATGTAAGGCCCCGTTTGATTCGCAGGAATAGGGGTCTGGAATCGGAATTGGAATCAGAATGAGCTATTTTGATTCCAACTATTTGGTTGGGTGGAATCAGAATCCTATTCCCATTCCTGCTGGAATGACATTCCCCCATTTGAGGGAATGGCCATTCCCTGCCCCTCCATTGGGAAAGAAATCCCATTCGTGCTGATTTTAATTTCCATTCCCATTCCTGTCTGAACCAAACAGACTATGGGAATGGACCATTCCGATTCCAATTTCGACTGTGAACCAAATGGACCCTAAATATGCATTAGAAAATGTGATTTCTGTCATTTGACCATGCATAAATGTAATGTTGCCAAACACAAGCAAAAGTGAATCAGAGTGCAAATTTACCCTGAACTGAGATTTACACTCCATTTGCATCGTTTCCAAACGCAACCTTAGGCTCAGTTTGTTTTAAAGTGAGGTACAAAGCCAGTTAACTAGAAGATATGGTCCCCACCTTTACATGAGAGCGAAATGAGATAAGTGGAAAGTGGTGCAAAATTTGCATCAATTCTTGAGGTGCAAATGAGACCAAAAATACAAATTTTGTTTTACATGCATGATACGAATGCAAATCAGAAATACAAACGCACACGGATCTATTCGGACTGGGTATAAAATTGGTATCCAGTGCTGATTTACAATTCAACAAACAGAGCCTTAACTTACTGGCAGATTGGTACTTAGGAGGTGTTGACAATTTTTAAACCAGAAACAATTGCCACATCATTAAAAGAAACAATTTTTGCTGATGTGGCAAAAACAATTGCTACTTCATAGTATCACCCCAAGTGCCTTCTACAGGCATATATGTATACTTTTCAGTAGTGAAGATAAGACTGAACATTGCATGCTTATCAGTCTCGCTTTTTATAAATTGCTGCATTTGCAAAGTGGGATTCATGCATGTCAGTTCAAGGTGATGACTGATGAGATATATAATATATATATATATATATATATATATATATATATATATATATGAGTGCAGTCTAATCTATGTGTTAGAAAAGGAAGACATCTCATATGTTGTTGCCTTCATTGAATAACAATTTTATAATGAATTGTGGACACTAAAAGGGTTTTTGGTTGCCATCCAGAGTGCAACGATCTCAGCAGTACGACAAAGGTTTGCTTTACGTTGGGCTTATCTGTTTCACCTTAATTCATCAATGCATATTCCCACAGAGAATGTGCAACGTATAAGGCCAAACATACACCCCAAAAGCATTTTCTGATCAGAACCAATTAAGAAGCACTAAAGATTAAAAAAAAGAAAAAAACACAAAATACTCTCCCTAAAGAAGCACTTAGTATGGTTCATGCATTTGTGAGTCACATGCAATTCAATCAGTCACCTGCCTTTTAGTAGTCTTTCAGATGTCTTAGTCTGAGCTTTAAAAAAAAAAAAAGAAAATTGAAGAAGCACTGAAGTGAATTAAAGGAATTTTGTCCATGTTTCTTGAATTGTTCTCACTGTGTGATTCTACGTGCAAAAGGCCAACAATACTATCACTACAAAACTGCCTTGGGATATGCTTTCATTTTAATGTTTATATGTTTGTGGGTTGGAAGATGATAGGATATCTGGATATGCTGCAATTAGTGAAGTGTTCACCAATAACACCCACAGAGAAGGCTTGGTTGATTGTATTTTGTATACTTGTATTTGATAAATGTCACAAATATCATGATAGAAGTATAATTTAACTATTCTGGACCTATTCACGAGATTTGTTAAGGCTGCGTCTGAAAATGATGCAAATAAGTGTGAATGTAAATATGTAGAGTGTAAAGTGGTTCTTAGCTGTAAAGGATATAAACACGAATTCCAATAAAACATGTCTTTTTTATCAAAAACCCACTTGAATGTAAATTTACTTCTTTTTTATTGATTAACTTTTACATCTTATTATGTAAATATGCATTGGAAAATGTGTTTTCTATCATTTGTCAATGTATAAATATAATGTTGCCAAACACATACAAAAATGAACCAGAGTGCAAATTTACCTTGAACCGAGATTTACACTCCATTTGCATCATTTCCAAACGCAGCCTAAGACTTAGTTTGGAATTTAAGGAGTACAAACACAAATATCTAGAGTGCAAAACCTTGTATTTTATATTATTTTTTATATATTTACACCACTTGTATTTGTACTCCTTCCAAACTGAGCCTAAAGGTAAGCTGAAGTAGGTTGAGCTAGTTCAATTCCAATTTGAGTTATGTTTAGTTAGTCACCACAATCCAAATTGCACTCCTAATTAGGGTGGCCAATTTTTAATATACCTATTACAATCACTGATAAGTGTGCATCTGGCAAATTTTGTTGTTGATGATGAATTGATGATGACGAGTAGGTTTTCAAATTTTTTTACAATTTTCTTATTTCTTTTATACTTTTGTGTGTTTTCATCTTGTTTTTTAATTATTATTATTATTTTTATTATTATTCTTTGGGTAAAGAGTTACACATTTGACCCAAAAAGGTTGAATTGTTGACTCGACACCAAATAATAAAACAATTTCATTTTTGTATTACTTTTAAATTTGATCATCAACAAAAATGATTATTTTTTATCACTCTTATTTTTCTTTAATATGGTTAATTAATATAGGATTCAATGAAAGAATGAGAATTAATACCCTAAACATAACACTTAGTGAGAGGAAATTGAATGAGGAGAAATGTAGTCGATGGAAAACTTAATGGAGGTTAATTAATACCCTAAACATAACACTTATTCTAGTCTAGAATAAGATTCAATGAATGTCAATGGAGGTTAATACCTTAAATATAAAACTTAATGAGAGGGATTTGAAAGAGGAGAAAAGTGGTTACTCAAAATACATTTTTGTCCTTACAATTAGAGAACAACTAAATTAAAAAACTGGGGTATTTTAGTGAAACAAAAATTCCACTCTCATTCACACTTTTAATAGTAGTATAGATATATTAATTATACTTTCATTTTTATTGATTAATTGCATACGTAGAAAGATATGAAAATGGAAAAGTTTTGATCAATCAACACCCTAATGAATTTTGATAAATAACACCTGATTGGTTACCACTTTTATGATACCAAATGGTTAGTTACAAGCTTTTTTTTCATTATCAAATCCAAATCCTTTAATTGTTCATTTATGCAAAATAAGCAATAAATGAGAAAGAAAAGTGCCATATAGACACCATCAATAATCCATAAGGCCTAGTTATTTATTAGGAAACACTTACCCAGGTAAATGCATTTACCCATTCTCTTTTATTTCTTAAGAAAATAAGACAATAACTATTTTAACCATACATAAAAATCTATTATTAAAAGGGGCAATTTTGTCCCATCCAAGTATTAGCAACTTTCACCCCATGTGGGAAAGTTACTTTTTCCACCCGGAAGATGAATACCCAAGGGAAATGAATTTAATATCGACCCCACATAAATATAAAAAAAAGACATGGGTATCTTCACCAATGAAAAACAAAATCTCATTGATCAACTTTCCTCCTCTCAAAATCTGAAAAATGAATGCACCCAAAATGCTAAGTATGATGTGCATGTGCCTTACATGGACACTTTATTTTGGTTTGTATTTTCAAGTTATAGTATTAGTTTTTTAAAAGAACTAAGTTTCTAATTATATTTTGATCAATTGAAAATGCAAGGTTTTAAAACCGTTGTTGATCCGGACCATTGGACCATTCAGCATAAAAACCAACCAGGGTATTGGTTCCGTTTTATTGTCAAATCATTATTTGTCCAAAAACCATGGAATTGGTCAATGATCATTGACCCGGATTCGGAACATGTATCAACCCAAACAATAGTTTGTTGGTCAATTTTTAATTTTTAAAAGCATTACAGACTGGTCTATTTGGACTGGACAGCTGTCAAACTGCTGACCTGGAAACCAGTGGCCAATTAAATCATTCCGGATAGGTTTTTAATTAAAACACCGGGTAAATTTGTTTTACTTTTATTCTGACATGCCATTCCAATATTTTAACACCAAGCTTTATTACGCCAATAGGTTATAATAAAGACCCAATAATTCCTTATTAATCACCATTAGAACAATATACCAAACAACTGATCAAATGATTTAGGGAAGGTGGGGCTTCTCCCTCTATAATGTTTTTTTTTAATCTAATTAATGTTTAATTAGTATAAGATAAAGGAGGTAGTGGGCGAAAAATAGAAGGAACAAGCTTGTTGATTAAAGTAAAAATATATATAAAATGCATCATCAATGATTGATTTGTTATTAATTTTATGGGTTATTGATAGCACATGAAGCACTCGACCATGATAGATAACTAATAGGGCTGATTCCAATCTACATAAAATATCAGCAATAGGTGTAATGGAGGTCCTGATATATTGGATTGGTTTGTCCATTGACAGCACTAAATCTAATGTTCTTTAATCCATTAAACTTTCTTAATTGAGCTTCAATTAACCACCAGAAAGAAAGCTGGGTGAGTTGCAATTGATAAAACCATAAATGTCATACTTGTATTAGAATTAATTATTAATTACCTAAAAGGTGTTCTTCTTGACCCTTTGTTTACAAAATTAATTGGGAAATAGATGTTTAAAGATTAAACAATGGGTAAATATTATATGATTATCCTGAAGAGAGTGATGGAGGGGATACAACTAATGTACTACACAATAGGAATAGTCTTCTCCCAAACCTTTAAAACCCCCAATACCCTGGTGAGTGTAGGATCCTATCCTAGGTCTCCACTATAACCAACCAGCCAGAGACTGTATTAATATAAAGCTAGTTGGCATCCTCATGGAGGGTGCCAAGTTTTTTTAAAGGAAAAGGAAACAATTATTAATAAATATGAAAGGAACCTACAAGTGGGGCCATGATCATTTTACATTATTTTGAGCTTGGGCGTCCATTCAAATTTTGACAAAAGCTAAGCCTGAGCCTGGCCTATGAACAGGTTCAATTGTAGTCATACAGGAACATCTCGACATGAAGGCTAAAAGGTTTCTTTTGCAAAAGAAAAAGAAAAAAAAAAAAAAAACAAGGACGATTTAGGGTAGGCAATTTAGTTAGGGTTTAGTGGAAATATGGCATCTTTGAGATATAATGGATAGAATTAATTGGATGCTTACTGGTTCAAATATAGAGAGATGAATTTAGTGGGAAATTTATGATTTGTTGCACTTTACATGTCACTTAGATTTTTAGTTGATGGTCTGGATGATCCTTATTCCTTCCACAGTAATACTTTACCATTCCTTCCTTTTTTTTCCCTAATTTTCTTTCTTCTTTATTTATTTAGATTCTACCATCCATATGGATGATATATTTAATAGGTCAAAGCATAGGCATCAAGGATTTCAGGATCTTATAAATGTGTTAGAATAGGACATGTTGTTTAGCAGAATAAGACTAGACAGTATCCACTTTGCTAGTTTATTTTAGTATTTTAGTTTTAATTTTTTTTTAATCTATTTTAGTTTTAATATGTATTTGATCAAATGTTTTTTTTTTTTAATTTAAAGGGTAAATATTCATATTGACATGGTAATCTCATTAGTTTTTCTTTTCTTTTTTTCTTTTTCATTTTTAACAACAGGAGCCACAAACACCCCAAAACTCCCTAAACGGGCCCATGCCCACACCAGGACAAGGACAGGCCCCGAGCCCAAACAAAACGATCAATCGTCTTTAGGGGTGCAAACCAGGCCAGGTTGGCTTCGGTTAAGGTCAGCCCTAACCTAGCCCTAACCCAAACAAACCCTATCATATTCAATTAAATATACATATACAGTGTATAAAAATAATACATGGACATTATAATTTGATCCATTGGTATAGAGTTGGTGTTGGTAAATAAATTTCGAAGTTAGGAAGTGGTAATTTATAAGATCAATCAATGGCTTTGGCCTTTGGGAGATGTCTCTCTCTTTAGTCTTCAAAAAAGAACCCAACCATGTGCAATTATCTCAAATTTGCTCATTGGGTATGCCTACCTGGTTGGTGGTTGCTTTGAGAGTTATATCGTTAATGTGGAGAGTACCAGTAGCCATGGTTTTTAAAATCAGATCGGACTTGACAGTCGGACTGGAAAATTCAGGAATCGATCAGGTAATCGGTTTCATTTCACCAAAAATCATTTTTTAACTAAAAACTGTTGATTTGATCAGTGATTCATTGATCCGGGCAATTAAACCATTGATCCGAACAACAGTTTTAACTGTTTTTTATTTAATTTTTTTTGTTAGAATGAATCATTTATTCAAATCAAATGGTCAAACCATTCGACTCGGAAACTGGTCCCAGAACGATTGACTGTCCAGTTTTAAAAACCTTGCAAGTAGCTGGAATAAATGGTTGGACTGTTTTATTTGCATTTTCTCGATTTTATGGTACATCAGCTGAATGTCGTGATGAGATTAGCTTTGCGGTGAAGCTTTGTTTTTCATCTCTAGCAATTTGCTCAGATTCTAAGTTTCTAATTGACATCTTATCAGGCTATTTGACTCCTTGATGCTTCTGGTATTGGATAATTTAGATTGAAAGGGTCCGTCAATACTTGCAGATATGCTCTTACATGTTTATTCATAACTATCGGGAAAGTAATCAGGTAGCTGACTCCCTAAGCTAATGTGGCATGTCAGATCGCTTCTATTTATCTAGAGAGGAGCTGCCTAATCGCATTCAGTCAGATGGTGCTGGTTTATATCCTACATCACATTCAAATCCGGCCTAAGCATTAATCCAGATCCGATCCAACCTTGGCATTTTCCAACCCAAATCTTAATTAGATCATCAACTTAACCCTGCTTTTTTATGGTTCGTTTGGTTATTGAAAAAGGATGAGATGAGATGGGATGGGATGAGAAAGGAAATTTTTTTTCTCAATCCTAACACCTGTTTTGGTTGTTGAGATCAATTTGTTTAAGAGAGAAGAAATGAAATTTATTGGTTAATTTAATCTTACGGTGAGATTACGGGCTTTGATACGAGCTGTGGCCTTGATAGCAGCAAGGAGGTGATCCTCCTCCTCCATGCGCTTCTGCCTCCAAAATTTGGCAACCTCATGCTTCGTTACGCTCTAAACAGTATTCTTTGCTCGTCTAATTGGGAGGCAGAAGTCGGAACCTCATGCGGCGGTGGAAGAACGATGCCAGATCTGGAAGAGGTAGAAGTCGGAAGCCGGAAATCGTTTTCTGGCAATGAAAACCGGAGATGGCATCAGTGAGTACACCGTTGGACGGCGTCTGAGAAGAAGACTATATTCAATTGCCTCTCTCGATGAAATTTTCACTCAGCTTCCTTTCTCAGTGGAGTTGCACCTATTTGGTGAGACCTAGAAATTGAGACGTGTGTTCTCGTCACGTCGGGCTATTAGCTTGAGTTGGGCCAGATTAGCTTGGGGTTCTCACTATCCAAGTTAAATTCTAATGATCAATAGTGAATTCTTCTCATTAACATGGAAATCCCTTAGTTTGTTCATAAGCTGATCTTCCTGTACGAGTCAGCTTAATTCAACCTCAACCTTAAGTAGGGGTGGATTCGAGCCGAGCCGAGCTGAATAGTACCAGGCTCGAGCTCGGCTCGAGACTATTCTATAAGGCTTGAGCTCGAGCTCAAGCTTGGTTCGAGCCAGAACCTTGAGCTCAAGCTCGGCTCGAGTCAAGAGTTCATAAGCTCGAGCTTGGCTTGGCTCAGCTCATTTTATATTTTATAAAAACATTTTATTATAAAAAATATTTAGAAAAAAATATATATTTTATAAAAATAAAAATTATATATAAATTTTTTTATATTTAAAAAATTAAGAATTATAATAATTAATTTATATATATATACGAGCTGGCTCGCAAGCCTCACGAGCCAAGCTCTAATAAACTTGAGCTTGACTCGTTTAATAATCGAGCCACTAAATTGGGCTCAAACTCGAGCTCAACTGAAACTGAGCCGAGCCGAATTTTTCACGAGACGAACTCGAGCAACTCATGAAAGACTCGACTCGTTGCCACCCTTAACCTTAACTATTTGGGGTTGTCTCTAAGTTAAGTGATCTTCCTATTAAAATCCCTAATTTTTGTATAATCATTAATGATGCCTTCTCATTCATGGGGCTGCTTGCACATTATTTTGATAATTCTCTTTAAGATTACTAAATTAGTTTTAATTTTGATTAGGCATTAATTTCAATATTCTACAGCCACACTACTTCCTATGCAGCATCAATTTTCTATAAATAAGAGTTTATATCTGCATCCATATGATTAATGGTATATCATGATTATAATATCTTTCTTTGCTTCTCTGAAAACGTGATCATATGACACTGCCAAATCCCTCATCTGGAAAGAATACAAATATAAATAATACATACAAAAATAGATATTTGTATTTATATTCTTTCCAAATTAAGCTTTCATGGGGCTTTTCTTCCTCGGAGGCCATTGATGACAATACTATAGTCTCTCTCAATAAAAGCTTTGAATCTAGGTAACGAAGATGCAACTCTATGGGTTTGCAGAGCAGTCCAAGCTTTAACTTCATTAATATTACATATCCCACCCTTGTCAGCAGCGCGGACAACCTTTCTATTATCATCATAGAGGAATGAAATGCAATCAGATTGGCTTTTCTTCACCATGCCAGTCAATCTTCGCCACCAACTTAAAACATCCTTATTTTGAAGGAGTTTGGATCACCTGCCAACAAAATATGTTCCAACACCCTATTAGCATCATCTGATGTTGTGTACATGACGGGTTCTACTTTTATGGTGGGTTCAAGTTTCATAGTGAGATGTGCAGTGTTAGATCAAGTTGGTAGGGTGTTAGAATGTGTTTTGTTGGAAAGAGATCCCAAGCAGTTTCAAAATAGTCCCCCTCTAGGGTACTCCAAATTTGATTAACTTCTCTACAATGAAAGAATTAGTAAATGGTTGGTCTAATACCTAATTCCTTTGTGCCTCGATCTTGATAACTATATATTTTCCTAAGGCTGTGTTCGGTTGCAATGCAATAAATTTGCACTGATGCAAACCATGACAGTACAAATTATTTGAGTGTAAATTCTGACATATTTTGGTTTCAAATTTTAACTTATTTTGTTCAATTGCAGTACAAGTGAAGTAAATTAAGACATGAAACAGAATAAAATAAAAACCAAAACAAAACTAAACAAGAATTTGCATTTTTTACATTTGTGCTCCCATGCATTTGTACTGGTACGAATAAAATTGCACTGCAACCAAACACAGCCTAAGCAACTAGTATCCCTTTGATGCTGGGAATGTGCTATAAAACTCTAAATTTATTTGAAGGTTGTTAAGGCTATTTTTTTTTTCGAATTAAAAGTGGACTTGGTGTAAATTTTGCACCTAGTCAACTTGGGGTCAAAATTTGCACCTCAAAAAGTGATGCAGGATTTCCCTCCCCTTCCTCTCTCCATTCTCTCCTATGAAGTGGGGAGCACATTATTCCACTTCAAACAAATAAAGCAAAGTAAACCTTAACCAGAATGAATTAGGATTGTACTCGTTCCTGGGCATATTTACCTAGTACAAATGCAGCGTAAAATAGGAGAAGGCTGCAACAGCAGATGTTTTCAGGCTTAGCCACATGAAGAGCTAAAATGTCGTAATTTGATTGTCTGGTCTGCCCACAAAGAATCATTTTGAATTTGGACCTTGGAGTAATAATACAAAATAAATAAATAAATAAAAGCTAGTAAACAAGGACTTAATGCTTGCAACTCTTGAATTGTTTGTCTCACTGAAGTATGCGTCCCACCATGTCTGTTAATAATTTATCCATAACACCACCCATTGAATTGCTTCATTGATTTTCTGAAGCAAACAAGAGATTCAGATTGCAGAGGATGATCCTTTGAGGCAACAAAGCAAAGTGCACTATTGGGCAAAACTTTTTTCCCAGTAAAGGATAGCAGTGGAATGAACCTATTAGGAGAAGCACGCACAAGATAGTGAGCTGACCATGATGTGAAGCCTATTTTCAAACTGAATATCATGTGAAATTGTGGTAATAAGCTTGACCTTTTCTTCTCTTTCCTAGATTAGATATATGGGATGGGGCTCCCCATTATCAGCTTCAGGGATCTTACGTGTCAAAACACTATTGGGTAGGAACCCTTTGAAATTTGAAATATACATGGAATATATATATATAATATCTCTTGATGGGTCACTTTTGACTAGAGTGCTCTCAAATTATGGAAGAAGGAATGCTTTTTGCTGTACTTTATATATAAATATATAGTTGAGTGAGTGTAAAGGAGAAGAAACGTGGCAGGTCATTGGATAAGAAACGTATTTGATCCAATTGGCCTTCTTTGTGCTCAACTGCCAATTATACCATGTTATATTGGGTTTGGGTTCATCCACGTAGATGAACCAGTTCTCCCTTACAAGTAGGAAAGGTTGCTCGGCTTAATTATTAGAAGATAGATCATGCCTGGACACCATGATGCATGATTTTTGAATTTGGCTCATAATGCCTTGATCGTCATGGGCTGGTCAAGCCCATGTACTAGTTGCCTTTTCCATCCAAGCCCGAGAGAGAGAGAGAGATTGACATGACATAAAGAGGGTTCGTAAGCTTTATCAAGAAAGAATAGATGAGTGCCATTGAAGTGTAAAGGCAAAGATGAACAGGATATTCAGTGCATAATAGAACTAGAGTACTGTTTTTTCTACGAATCATGATTCATAAATTTGTGAATTGTGATTGAATTACGATTTCTTTTCTGGTCCACATGATCTGAGAATCTATCTAAGGTGGCATGGGGAGCAGGCATGGACTGTACTAGGCACTAAGGTCTAGTCAAAGTAATATTGGGTGTTATGACTTGGATGTTGGAACTAGAAGACAGGAGAGGTTACACGTTTTCCTCTATCTCTCTCTCAGTGGCCTAATACTCAGTCTTTCACGCCCATTATCTAGGTTCATTTGAGGCATTCGGAGGCTAATTAGAAGCCAGCTTTTATGCCCACAAAAGCTTACATCTCCAATCCAGCAGAGCTCATTCATCGAACCGAGATGGGTTCCTTTTTGCTTCTTTGATTAATAGTGATCACCCATTGTTTTACTTCATTAATGTGTTATATCCTCCCATTCTGCTCATAGTGGGTTGGCCCATAGTGAAAGATTAATGGTCTATTCCTCTTCTGGTTCTAATGGTCAGTCCTCTTGGTTCAACTACCCCATTCTCAACCCATTAAGGTTTTCGTCTCTTGGTTTTTCTGAAGTGGTTCACGCAATCATCTCTCAAGTGAAGCATCAGCCAGCAACAATCAGCAAGAAGCAAGTTTGTATCGAACTTTGCTCATTATTAGCTTAAATTTGATTTGCATTAGCATGGGAGTGCAAATAAGCTGAGTGTAGATTCTTGTATACTTTTGCTTCAGATATGACATTGTCATATTGTTTGGTTTCAGTGCAAATAAGATGCTGTTATACCCCCACCTAATATGCAGGAGAAAGGAGATCTAGATGATTTGGACCCCACTTTATATGAGAGAGAATTGAGGTAGGTGGAAGGTGATGCAAATGTTACATCAGTTTTTGATATGCAAAATTTACAATGCCAATAAGTGTAAAAGAAGTAAAAGGTACAAATTTTGCATCAGATAAGAGTTCAAATCACAATTACAAACAACCAGATGCAAAATTCGTATCTGTTCATATTTGCATGAGGCAAACCATATCAGTGTATTTCATCAGAAGATTAGGATTATCTTAGATATTTATCTCTCTTAATGAAACTTATTTATACATTTGGAATTATATTTTTTATAGACAAAATAAACTAAGACTCAGTTTGGAAGGAGTACAATGCAAATATGTAAAGCATCAAACCTTATATTTTGTATGTATTTATACTCTTTCCAAATACAAATATGTACAGTGCAAATACATACAAAATACAAGGTCTTGCACTCTACATATTTGTATTTATACTCCTTCCAAACTGAGCCTAAATAACAGCTAAAACTAAAATCAGATACATATTGTTTCAACCATATTGGTGGTGAGCCCCATCAGAAAACAAAAGAAGAAGAGTTTCTAGATCATTAAGCTAAAGTTTGAGCTGCCCTATTGGAAGACCTAGGAAAAAAAGTACTTTTATCGAAGTGTAAAACAACACTCTTGATTCCACAAGGTCCTAGAGCATCCAAGACAGAAGAATCATGTCCATTACAAGCCAAAACAACATTAAAGGAATCCGAATACACAACCAAAGCTGCTCAATTCTGGTTTCGTGCATTAAAAAAAGAAAATCTACGTATTGCCCAAGTTCAGCTTCAAGGCTCTCCTCTCCAAAACAACCCATCTGCAGCCAAAACAAAATTGCTATCGCAGAAACATACAAAATCAAAGGATCTCTATGAAATCCAGCATCATAGAAAAATTTGAAACAAATTCCTAGCTATGGAGGAAAATGTATGGTATACGTTTATAAGGGAAAATCTATGATGCGGAAAATGTATGGTATAAGAAGAGTTTCGATCAATCAAAATTCACCCATGAATTTTGATAAATAACACCTGATTGGCTGTCATGCTTATAATTCTAGTTGACTGGTTAGAAGTTTTTCGGATATCATATCTTTTCCATATCATAGTCGAACCCTATTTATAATTATCATTCTGTTGTACTTTTTTATCCTTTTATCTCTTTATCCTTTCTCATGTATAGTATCATCTTTATCAGCCCAACATACAAATTTGGATGATGATTTCCACCCAAAATAAGTCTAGAGCAATGGTAGATATGTTGGCTAATCGATCAGGTTGAATGAGGTTCAAAACCCTAACAAGATAAGTCTTACAAGGCCAGGTCAATTTCAGCAAGTTAGGAGAGAACTATAGGTCAATTTGCACTTTTTGTACTCTATTTATAAACTATGGAGGGCTGCAAGAGTCCTCTCCTTGTCTATCTATTATTCCTAACATAATTAGGATTAAGTTAGAGAAAATCTTGCTCTCCTATTCTAGCTCAAAACTAGAACTTTTCTAGCTAGACATTCTAGCCAAATCCTAGTATTACTAGACTATCTAGTTGATAGTTTGACTAGGACTCTTATGTGAGACTTTTAATTGACTATTGGCACCTTATTAATTTTGGAAATTACATTTTTTAATTCAAAAAATCCAGCTTGTATGGCATGGGAGCTACAACTTAATGAGAAAACCAATGGCATGGGAGCTACAACTTAATGAGAAAACCAATATGCCACATGCTTTACATATGCTAGTGGGGCTCACTTAATCGTTTAATTAACCTAATAGGCTAATTTGACATACCTATTATGGGCTTTAGTAATTAGGCCCATTAAGTGTCTAAACACTTAAAATACTTGGGACATTACCATCCTAAAAGCCCAACCCATTATGTGATAATCAAGTTAATATAGTCCAATCTTTCATTTGCAATTAACCTCTCTACAAACAATACATGACACCACATTAGGGAAATGACATTTTCTCTCTCTGTCTTTATGACATGATGTCTAACTTCCAACACCAATGTATCTTTCATTGAGGATTCAAATAATCCTACTACCGACTACCAACAAATTTAAGAATCGAAAGAGGAAATTTTACAAAGTATTGTCTATGTCCCACCATAATAGCATATCCTATCACATTGATCATAAGTTGATATTTCATCTTTGAATGTCCCAACATATCCAAGTATTTTACCCTAGAAGGATCATACTGATTGGCATATCAAAAACAAGAAATCTAGTACTCATTATAATATATACCAATATCAAGTCTAGGGATTAAAAGCGACACTCAGTTGTTTCACTTATTACAAAGTCTACGAACACTCTGAGTTTGGTCTAATTCAATGTTTCTTATAAACACCCATTCTCACACCTTAGGTCACAACTTGAGTAACTAAGGCCTACTACTCCATTACCTTGGGTAGTGTGAGAATGACAATCTTGTCGGAATAAACTCCCTATGCATTTAAGTCCACAATGTTATGTGGTCTCATACATAATATTAATGTGAACTAAGGGGGATTCAACAAAACAACCCAATGACACATAAAATAAATGTTCTTTTATTCATAGCAAAATATATGCAATACATCAATTGGAGCTAAGAGTATACACACTATATAAACTCCCTGGCTTGCATTCAATGAATAAGCTTGGGTTCATTAATGGAACCATCAAGCCACCATCATCATCATATCCCATTTTTTAACTCGGCAATGAGTCTGTCTTGGCTTCTTAACTCATTGCACAAGGACATTACCCCCATGGTTCTTTGTGCTACCTCAACAATTGATGTCTAGTGTGATCTTAAAGACTCTTCCTTTCCATTCAACGGGCCATGCATATACCAACTTCAACGAGCCTAGGGATATCAACGAGTTGGGTCTGGGTCGGGTCCAGGTAGAACCAGTCCCAAACCGGTTATTATCAAGACAAAATCACAAGCCCAAACCATCCCAATTAATAGTCAGGTATATTGGCTCTGGACTTGATAAACCCAATTATACTGAAAATTATATTTGTTTATTTAAATAATAATTAAAATTAAAATTTTAATAATATAACCTTAATAAAATGATAAATAAATACTAGATTATTTACATGTTAATAAATTTAATACTTTTAACTAATATTATCTTATTTATTATCTATCAAATTTACCATTTCAAACATAAAATGCGATAAAAATTATAAGAAGATTAAAAAATATATTATATGTACTTAATAAAATAATTTTTTCTACTTCTGAATCAGTTTCGGACAAACAAGAACTATAACCAACCCAATTATTAATCGGGACATAATCATGAAACCAGAACCACTATAATTGATTCGGTTAGTTTAGGTCCATCAGGTGGACCCTACCCATTGACAACCCTAAACGAGCCATTGCTATGTTGCATTAACAAACGGACTCAGTTATAGTATATTACAACAAGTTGAAAGCATTATGGGATGAGTTATACAAATTCATCAACCAATCATCTTACACTTGTGGTGAAATGAAGGAAAATACAATCATACCAGCAATAAGAGCAACATGATTCTTTTTCCCATGTTCATAGTCAACTTCTATTGATAGATCTTTTGCCTACTATGGCTCATACTCTCTCACTTTATAAGATGAAACCCATCATCCCATTCCTCAATTTGCCTTTGCTCCTACATCTAAAAATACTGAGAGTTATGATTTACTTGAGAAAGACTATTGCTAATATGGCTGTTGTTTCTCAATCTGTTGATGTAAAAAAAGAGAGAAGACCAAAAAACGATGTTCATATTGCAATATATTAGAGAATACATGTGATATATGCTACAAGTTACATGGTTATCCTCCCCACCTTACGAATTACCAGGTATTTGGTGCTTGATCCAAACCTTCAAGGGATAATGGCAACATTGAAGGGTCTTCCTCATCATCTCAGTTCAGTTCAGAACAATATGAGTAGCTTCTTCAGTTGTTAAAGGGTCTTTCTCGATCAATTCCCTTCCACTTGGATCACTAGCACCAATGCCACCCATCACAAGGCTTCCTTTGAAACAAGGTTAGCGTCTTACATTCAACCTTCCCATTCCCTTTCACCTATCATTTTGGTATATGGTACCACAACTCTAGTCTCAAGGTTTGACACTTCTTAATTAACTCAGTAATCACATTACACCATCTAGTGCCATGCATATTCCTTCTTTTAAATTTAATTTATTATCTGTTAGCAATTTAACAAGTTGTGTTAATACTCCATTACATTCTATAACATTCTACCATTGCCATTGAATTTTGTAGGACCTTTCAATCAACATAGGAGGTGATTGGACTGGGTAAACAAGATGATGGCCTTCATTGTTTCACCATAGAACCATCTCCCACTCGTTCACTTCTCTATAAGCCTCCCTAACCAACTACCTGGCCATCCTAACTCTACCAACATGAGCAAACTCAAGGACATGTTGCCTACTCCCACCTCCACTGTTGAAGATTGTCGCATCTATCCCCTTGCTAAGTAGACCCACCTCCCCTTTCCCTTGTGTTACATCTTTATCCACTCACCATTCAAACTAATACATTGTGACATCTGGGGTTGTACACCATATCCTCTTCTTTTGGTGCTTGTTTCTTTCACATTATTGTCGATGACTTCACGTATTGTACCTGAACATTTTTCATGAAATTTAAATCCAATACTTTTCAATTAATCAAAGACTTTTTTACATATGTTCAAACTCAATTAAATTCTTCCATTAAAATGGTATGTTAGGGAAATGGTTTTGAGTTTTCTCTAATCACGGCCTCCTTATATGACCATGGCGTTCTTCATCATCATAATTGTATTACCGCCCCATAGTAAAATGGGGTGGTCAAATGCAAACATCACCACTTACTTAACATTGGTAGAACACTTCAATTCCAATCCAACCTCCCTACCACTTTT
Organism: Nelumbo nucifera; assembly: GCF_000365185.1. The sequence goes on from NW_010729090.1 coordinate 5,424,114, forward strand.
TGGGGCAAATGCCTTTTTACTGCCAAAAATTTAATAAGCCACATTCCCACACCTATCCTTCAAGATTGTTCCCCATACAACGTTCTATTAGGAAGCCACCACCTCTAGCCCATCTCAGGATCTTTGTCTATCTTTGTTATGCCTTCACCAACCACCTTCATTCAAAAAAATTTGTTCCTTGAGCCCACTAATGCATCTTTGCTGGCTATCCTTGTTGGAAGGTTTAGAAATCAAGTTTGACATGGTCAAACCACGTTTGGTGGCTGGACGAATTTACAAAATTTTCTAACCAAACCCGAAAATTGGTTTCCTGGTAATTTTGAAATATGAAATTTCTATATCGATCTTGCATTAAATCAGACCAGATTTAAAATCCATATTAAAACTGATCATACCTGATATGGAGACCACAAAACGCAGCTCCCATAGTGGTAGTTCATGCCTAATCAGCCTCCAAATGAGTATGGCACAATGTGTATGTGAAGCTGATTTAGCAACACCATTTCAACAAAACCAGTTTCCAACTTGCTTGAATTGAAGTGGGTTCAGGTATGTGAACCTGATGTACCCTGATGTTTTTCTTGCAAAACCTTAGTGGAGGACTGATAGAAATCAATCCCTAACAATGCTAGGTCAAATTAGGGTCTCTAATAGGAGGCAAGGGAAAAGATGAGAGAACAAGAAAGTTGAGAGAATTAGCTAAATTAGACTCTCCCCTCTCTCTTTTATATAGAGCACTCTCCTAATCTAATTAGGAGCTTATCCAAATCAAATTTAAATCAGGACTCTATCTTTAATTAATAAGCATTATCCTGAGGATAGGTGTTCTATACCCAGATCCATGCCAATTTTCAACCCAAGTCAATTTGTCATGTGATCACTTAACTAATCATATTAGTAATTGGCCTTAAACCCATTTTTCTCTAATGGTTCACGTCCCAATTCGTTGCATGGCCATTTTGGGCCTGAATATTGTATGGTGTAGGACCCACAAAGGTTTCACAAAAGTCCATAAGGGTTTAGTCCCACCTCTAGAAGAGGTTAGGCTAAATTTACTATTCAGGGCAGTGAACCCTTGACCTAATCAACTTGGGTTCAGTTTGGGCCCAACATTTACACTTAAATGACCATTGGATTCAGCCACCCTATGAAGACCCAAGGATAATTGATTTATGTAAGATAAAGCCCATCAGATAATCAAACCTGTAATGGTCTCTTACACCTAACCTCTCAGCCCATAATCATCAGAACACTGCCCATAGGAAAGGACCTCTTCCTTGACTGCAAAATATAATGTCACACTCTCTACTCGGATGGATCCTAAGATTAAAAAATTTTGCAAACCTTTTTCATAAAATAGTAATATAACACATACACTTTGCAAATCAGATTTCAAATACAATTGAAATTCAATGTCGACAGTTTAGATTTCCATCAGAGAGAATATAAAACCTGATATTCACTTTGTCTGACAAAGGGGTCGATCCTATCACTATGATCACCCACTCAAGTAATTTCCCAAACTACCCCAACATGCCTATGTATTTGACTCGATGGATCTCACTAGTTGGCACATTAAAGGCAACTCAGTCCAATACCTAGTGTAGTATCATGATCAGGTCTTTGGTTAAGTGTTTCTTCCAAACACCCACTAGATGTACTTGGGGTCTAACTCTAGAAACTAAGACAATCTGCTCCACCAGTTCAGTAGCACACTAGGTTCAACCTTGTTAGGATAAACTCCCCAAGTTTATCAAATGGTTGAAAACATTCTAAACTAACACGAATCTCGTAAGTGTCTAGTTTAAGGGGTAATTCACAGAAAACATATTGATTAGAACATGAAACAATAATGTACTTTATTCATTCACTAATAATGTTTTATGTACATTAATATGATTGAAGCTAAGGGCATATACTATCTAACAATCATCATGGCCAATATGCTTACTATTTGTTTGATCTTGATACCCAAACCTTTTTTACCAACCAAGACATCACATTCTATGAAGATGTCTTTTCATATTCTTTTTATGCTTCACCACAAATGAGCACTACCCCCACTGTTGTATTACATTGGCCTATTCCTAATGCCATACCTGCACCACTACAGAACCCACCAAACCAACTCCTCACCCAAGCCACCTCAATCACTAGCTCCTACTCCACCTAAACCTAGCCTACTTGAACTAAACCAACCTAACCATGTACCCCATTCTACTAGTCCATTCGGCCCACAAATAAGCCAATCCACTTGGAGGATTACTATTGTAGTTCTGCTCACCAATCTCATCGTCAACCTCCTCTTAAGGTAATTCTTACCCATTGTCTAATAATCTCTCTTATGAAACCTTATCTCCACCACATCATGCTTTCCTCTCTAACATTTCATCCCAAACCGAGCACACATCTTTTTCAATTATAGTCAAAGATCCACAATTGAAGGAAGCTATATCATTTAAAACCCGAGCACTTGAACTCAAGAAGACTTAGGATCTCAAATATCTCCTTCTCAACATGTTTACTATTGGTTGCAAGTGGGTATACGGGATCAAATACAGATTAGATGGCTAAATTGAGTGGTACAAAGCCCATATCATTGCCAAGGGTTTCATACAAACCAAGAGGCTAGATTATCATGAAACCTTTACTCCCATCGCCAAATTTGGTCCCATCACCAATTGGATGTAAATAATGCATTTTTGCATGGTGAAATATCTAAAGAGGTTTACATGAAACTTCTCCTAGATTTTGGTTTTAAAGGTGATACCCATGTCTTTAGGGTACTAAAGTCCATATATGACCTTAAACAGGTCTCTCGCAATTGGTTTGTGAAATTATCATATGCTCTTACTACTACTTGTTTCAAGCAATCCAAGCCAACTAGGCAACTACTCACTCTTCACTCTCATTGAAGGTACCTCATTCATAACGATGCTTGTTTATATTGACAACATTGCCATCATCAATAAGTAATTTTTTCATTCAAAGTTTCATCTAAAGGATCTTTGTCCATTAAAATATTTCTAGGGGATAGAAGCCTCATGCCCTAACAAAGGAATTTTTTATCACAACGAAAATATGCACTAGATATATATTCTTAAAGATGTTGGAGCATTGGGCTCTAAGACTTGTCTTTTCCTAATGGAGTAGAATCATAAGTTATGATTGTGAACCACTTGTTGACCCATTTCCCTTCAAGAATTTAACTAGTCGCCTCTTATACCTTACAATAACTCGACCAAATATGGTTTATTGTGTGAACACACATAACCAATTTGTCTCACAACTTCTCATTGGCCTCTCACTAGAATTCAACTCTTTGAGTGGTGTGTTATATCAAATCTTCCCTAGGTATTGGCATTACTCTTCAATTTTGTTTATATCTTCAATTACGGGCCTATACTAACATTGATTAGGGGTATCTATTATTAAATACTATATATTTCTTGGCTATAGCCCAATATCATGAAAAACAAACAAGCAACCCACTGTGTCTTGCTTTTCTACTAATATTATGTAATAATATTATTGGTAGCAAAAAATCTCTTATATAATATTCTATATAATATAATATATAGAATATTATATAATATATTATTAATAAAATATAATTCATATATTATAAAATTTCTATTCAACTTGGGCTTTGGGCTCAAGATCTAGGCCCAATGGTCAAGTTGGGCTCAAGCTTGGGCCTAGTGATTTTTTGTTAACAGGGTAAGTTCTCGCCTGACCCTGGTTCAGTCTAACTCGTTAACAAGTATTTTGGCATTTAACTTGGTAACCCAAGCACAAGTTGGAAATCTTGACTCTTTTTGCTCGTAGATCTTGGTTGCTTAATGGAATGCTAAGTAAATTGAGCTAGTCAATACATGTGTATTTTTATCAAAGAAACCTTCAATTAAGTTTAGCATTCGAGGAAATTTTAGACAATAACTAGCTTGATAAAATGATTTTGTCGAACACTGGTCTTAGGCCATGTTTGGGAGTGCTTATTTGGGCCATTAAGCACTTATTGGTATTTGGGAAATAAGCCTGAAATAAGTTCTTATTTTAAAAATAAGGGCTTATTTTTTAAGCCCAAATTTCTAGTTTTTTTACAGTGCTTATACAATAAGCACTTATTCAATTTTTTTCTTCCAAAATTACCCCTAGTTGAATTTTAAAATAGCACATATAAAATTATCCCTAGTTGAATTTTATAATAGCACTTTTATAAAAGTACTTTTATGAAAACACTTTTACAAAAGCACTTTTATGAAAGCACTTTTACAAAAATACTTATATGAAAACACTTATAAAAGCATTTTTATACAAAAGTACTTTTACGGAAATACTTTTACGAAAGCACTTTTATGAAAGTACTTTTGTGAAAGCACTTTTACAAAAGTACTTTTATAAAAGTACTTTTGTAAAAGTGCTTTCACAAAAGTACTTTCTTAAAAGTGCTTTGAAATGGTATATTTTGAAAATTTGAAAGAAAATGAAGGACAAAATAGTCACAAATGCTTATTTAAGTGCTTATTAGGGAAAGACTATTAAACTCCCAATATAAAATAAGTTTGAAAAAGTTCGGTCCCAAATGCAAATAAGTGCTTATTTGAATAAAAATAAACACCTATTTTTAAGCACTTATTTTTAACTTAAGCACTCCCAAACATGGCCTTAGAAAGATATCATCCTAATGACATATTGTACCTCTAGATGCAGAAGTGCTTGTATGCTCATCAATGGCACTTTTTACTGTGAGACTGACTTAGCTTGGATTGATGCTAATTCAAGGTAATGTACAATGCAGTCTAACAGTGTGCTACAGAAGAAAGACATATATATATATATATATATAGACCCCGATGCCCTAGTTGAATTAGAAAACATTATAAATGTTTTTGCTTGACATCTAGAGCAAATGATCTATCTTGGTGTTTTGTTGCATTTAAGAGAAAAAAAGCCCATCACCACCTAAACAGCAAAATTATGATTTATCATTTTCTTTAATGGCATATAAGAAGAAAATATTCATTGGTGCAGTTTTGAGTGGATACATTACCTTCATCTATAGGAAGAGAAGGCTACTAAGGAAACAGAAAACATCAAGCTTCTGTCTTTTACATTATTTCAAATATATTATGTTTACAGAGTTGACGCCATGGGTTGTATTTGGTTCACACAAAACATGCAGCACTGTAAGTCTGCAAGAGTGGTTCTTTTTGTCACTCTTTGAGAGAGAGATTGGTTGGAGCTATGCTACTAATGATTCCAAAATCTTATAGATATATCTACCTTTATCCATTCTAGTATATATAGTAATCAGATGGTGACAGTTGAGAAGCAAGTCATGCTTTTCTATTAAAAGAAAAAGAAAAGAGACTCGGGTTTTCCTTGATTACATGTGTTCTTTGATAATGGGAAGATATGAATTGTGGTGTCTCCCTTCTCTGCCTTTTTTCCATCTTCTGCATCACCCATTTCTTGCTGTAGAAGTTGCCAATCCCATGTCTCCTGGAACTCTTTTCAAATAGTTCTTTAGCATTATTGATAGTGAAAGAAGCTTTTTTGCAATGAAAAAGGAAAAAGTTGCAGGAGTTATATGTGGCTTAAAATGATAAATAGTTTGGTTCACATATTAGTGTATTGATGCCATTCAATCAAAAATAATTCTGTTGGATGCTTTTGAGTTGACTAGAAAGCATGCTTTGGTTTTGCTACTGAATTTAGTTGATTGAGTTTCAGGTTGATTCGTCCAGTCGAAAGTTAGAACTGCTGAAATTGGTGCTTTCTTAGGCAGCATTTGGATCAGAGCAGAATTCAAGAGAACAGCTAAGATTCTGCTTGGTTAATTAAGTTTTCATTTTTTAACATTTGTTAGGAATTGCTTTTAAAATATAACAATTTAAAATCAAAACACTATTAAGCCCCAAAGCAGAAAGCCTAAATGCTCTCGTTTGCGATGGCTTTCATGTATTAGGTTTTGGCTTTGCAAGGTGGGCTCCATCGGAACAGCCTATAAGTGATAGTTTTGTTAAGAAACCTGGAAAGCCCAAATAAGCTGTATTCCAGCCACAAAACTAGCTTTCCTGTTAAGATTTAGGTGGGAGGGGATGGGATGAGAAAGGGAAAATGGGTGAAAATTTTTCATGTTCCATTGTTTGGTTGCAAAAAGGAAAATAGTGGGAAAATCAACCCTACCAACAATTACTAATTAATTAATTAGTAATATTTTTATTCTTATTAACTATCAATTACTAATTATTTATATATTATAGTTAATTAATATTGATAATTATTACTTAATAATTAATACTTTAAAATTTATTTATTAATATTTACTATGAACCTATTAATAATTTTACTTTATTATTTAATTATTTTTATTAAATCATTAATTAGATTAATAATAAAATCCGTATTTATTTATTCATTAATTACTTAGTTAATTATCATTAACTATTTTTGGTTAATTATTAATTAGTTAATAATACTTTTATATTATTAACTATATATCAATTATTTAAGTTCTGTATTATTTAGTTAATTAATATTTTACATTTTCTTAGTTTATAAGTTATTATTAATATTACATTTATTAATATCAATGACTTAGTTATTAACTTAATTAATATTTTATTTTTTATTAGTTTATATTTTATTATTAATATTTTATTTAATTAATACTTTATGACTTAATTAATAATCTTAATATTTTATTCTGAAAAAGATAATTATTCAATTATTTATATTTTTATTAATTATTTATTTTAAATTATTTGTTATTTGTTTTAATTAAATTATTTTATTAATATATTATTAAATAATTAATAATTTATTTATGAATCAGGGATCTCATATTAACTCTTAGAAATACTACAAGGAATGTGGTTTTTTTTTTGTTAAACAAGTTTCCCCTCCATTCGCACTTGTTTCCCACCAAAATGGTGGGATTCCATATTCCAAGAATTGGGATCTATAATCCCACCTTTTTCCCATCCCATCTCATGTCTTCCCACAAACCAAAGATGGGAAGAGAGGAATATTCCGTATTTTCCCTTCCCATCCCACATAGTGCCCGTTTGCAAGGTAGGCCTCACATGAAAAGTTAGGAACCTGTGTTTACTGAAAACCCAGAAAGCCAAAAAAATATAATCATTGAGCTGAGAAATCAACTTTCCAAATTGAAACTAGTTTTAGTAGCTTCTCCCAAACCACTCAGTCAATATAGAAACCCTCCCAAAAGGACTCTTAGTATTTTCTCCAAAGCAGCTCAACGAAGCAACTTCACCAAAGCTTCTGGCTTTCATCCCTCCCAAATTGGCCTTAAAATTGGGGCTTTGTGGTTTTGTGCTTCAAGCACTCAAATCCTGAATCAAACTTATTATTAGTTGAATTCAATGTCGATGCGAGTGCTAGTTCTAGGTGGTGTTTAGTCTTCTTAGTTCTATGAAATCAAGTAGTGGAATTTCATTCCATAATACAGCCTTAGGATGTTTACATTACTCTCCTATATTTCTTGTTTAATTTTGCATTTGTATTATTTGTTGGAAATAGAATTTTGTTTATTAAGTAAATAAACACAAAACTAACAAAAAGAAGCAACAAACGGTTCAACACATAAAGGAGGGCTGCTCCACCTAAAAGACAAAACATCAGAAACTTTGGCCACCTGAGATATATGATGAGTAGCCCTGTTCAAAGACCTAGGAATAAAACAAAACTTAAACATTAATTAAAGATAGTTTCAAAGTCTCTAAAGCATCGACCATATTGGTTTTAAAAGCCCTGTTCAAAGTCTCTACATATACTATATAGCATGGTTTTAAAAAACGATCTGGAATTGTTCTAGCATCGATTTTTAGGTTGATGGTTCGATCGTTCGGTTCGAATGTATGGCTCGTACTAATAATAAAAATTAAAAAAAAAATAAAAATAGCAAAAAATCATTGAACGGGTCAGTAATTTGATCGCCCGGGTCAATGGATCATTGACTGATTCAACAGTTTTTAGTCAAAGACTGGATTTATAATAAAATGAAACCGGTTGACTAGACGGTTCCTGGGCCAGATGGTCTGACCATCTGGATCAACAGTGGTTTGAAAACCATGGTCTATAGTTTCAAAGACCTATCCAATTTGTTTTCAATTCTAGCCAGACCTTTTTGCCCATTGGCCCAAGTTTTCAAACCACCTTAAACATTTATTTCAAAAGAAATATGCCACAAGTACCCTTGTCTAACCACGGAAAACCTAGTAATTTCGCCATTAAAAGTAACAGAGAATGAGAAGAAATCCAGGTTAAATCCCCCACACAAATATTGAGCAATCATAGCATTCAAAGATTCCCAAAACGAAACTTTGAGTCTTTTAGCAAGTTCAACATGCAAGAAACAAATTAGCCAACAAGATCTAGTCAAAGGAAGTGACATTAACTTTTAGGACCATGAACCCAAATAACCTAAACCCAGATCCGGAAAACCAACACCCTGACCAATTAGGTACCATACCCGGATTTGAAACACTGGATGAAACAACTAGAATAGCCCACCTAAGGATCTCTAAAATCCTCTGAGCCTGCACCAGAAGATCATAATTAAGGATGAGGACCTCAAAAGCTAATTCCAATGAATTCCACCTAATTAAACATTCCTATCAGGGCCTTGAGGTCTTTTCACCTCATATGCCGCCCTGTCCCGGAGGAACTTCCTATCTCTCAATTCCCACTGAAGTTAAACATTTTTGATACTATCATGGGGAGATGTTCTCAATACACGGCGGGGATGTACCGTGGGATGTTTTGGGGTACAGTCTTGTAGGGACAGATTTGAACTCACTCCCAATACTATATCACTACTTCCACATCTATGACTAGCTATAAGTCAAAAAAAAAAAACCTAGCTTCATTCCTTCGTCTATGTTGCTCCTCCATATATATGCTCTCAAAAGTTTAAGTTCGATGGCTGCCATTCCTCTCTAAACTAATTGTCAACCCTCAACCAAGGTTCATAAGTTGCTCATAGGTCGATCTATTCGCAAAGTAAAGCTCAGGATTAGGAGGCAAATAGATTTTTTGAGCACATTTGCGAAACCCATGTCAAAGACAACAAAAACATAACACATTCCTCCGAGGTTTTCATACCTATACAAGCCCAAATCTAAGAAGTTACAAAACCACCAACTTAATTTTTGTCAATATTTTAAAAATCAAACCGGAGGCCGAACCATATTTGTCTCCGAATCATGAGTCATTAGTTCAACTGGCCAGGTCAAATGATTATCGATCAAATCAATGGTATTTTACTATCTTACAGGTCTTGACGGTACTGGACCCAGAATCCTGGCCAAGTGACGGTTGAAACGATTCGACCACGCCAGATATTTCTAACTTCATCAATCATAGCATCGCTAAAGTCAAAAATATCAACCGCCTAATCACTATTTTCATGCATCATAGAGCCACCAAATTCTTGCTCAAGATCATTCATGTCTTGTTGGTTAACCGCAAGATTCTCCAGCTACATACAAGAAAATGCAAACAAAAGAAATAAGACTCCACAAGTGAAAAGAACCTCAAAAGAAATAAGACTCCACAAAGGAGAAGAACCTCAAAGATAGAATGAAACCCTAAAAAAAAGGGTAACGAACACATTTATCAGAAGTAAAGAGAACTTTGAGAACAACCGATGGAAGCGAAAAGACTAACACGCAAACTGGATGAGCTGGTTAGGTCGTGGATACAGTTTTCCCAGGCTCAACACTAAAACCAGGACTTGGGCCTAAGCCTGGCAAGACCCAACTAAAAGCCCAAGTCCAACTTGAGTTAAACCCTATTACAATTTGGGCTGGATTCAGGCCTGGGCGAGTTTTATTGGGCGTAAGACTTAAGGTTTGTACTTTCTTCTTTCACTTGGGCTTTAGAGAAAATGAAAAGTACATATAGAAAGCCTAATAAATTGGCTGTATTTCAGGAAAAAAAAAATGGCTTTCCTATGGAACTTTTTAGTAGCTTTTCCAAAGCAGCTCAACCAAAGCTTCATCCCTCCCAATAAAATCACTAAGGAAAGAAAAAGCATCTATACGTAGAAATATACTCACTAGTGTACAAATATATAAATACATGCTTAAACATAAATACACAATATATGTATATACATGCTATTGGCCTGCTGGCTCTAGCTGGGTCAGATTCAAGTTTGTTTGGCCCAGTCTTGGTTTGGGTTCTGGCCATCTGAGGCTTCAATCCTATCACAACCTAGCAGGGTCAAGCCCAAGTTTATAAAGCCAGGCCCAGTCCAGATTCCAAGAGCTCCAAGCCCAACCTATTAACCAAGTTGGTTGAAATCAGTCTCCGGATGGACCTGCCCAAGTTGCCGATCGATTCCTCCGGTGAATTCCCACTGCTTTGTTTAGCGTGTAAAAGTGAAAGTTTAGTACTTCGAAGTTCAAAACGTTCATCTGGTCCGATCCAATTCTCAGAATGCCGGCTAAAAGGAACATGAATAATTTGGCTAGTCTCTTAACATATACTCAATTGACAATAGGCGGTAGAGATGCAAGTCGGATCAGGTTAGGTCAACCCTAACCCAACCTTACTATTGGATCAGGTTGACTTTGGGTTGGTCCAATTTTCCACATTTCATTTTTCAATAATGTTTTTATTCCTTAGAAATTAGATTAGGAGTAAGAATGGCAACGGGGTAGATTTGGGGTAGGAACCATATTTCCCATCCCCAATCCTCATGGAATAAAAGTTATTCTCCATCCCCGGTCCCCAATTGAAATGGACTCCCCATGAGGACCCAAATCTTTGAAATTTGTTAATTAAAAGTACTTCTTGAAAATAGATTTACTTAAAATAAAGGAAATTTTTAAAATATAAATAATATTTTAAATATATTTTCATATATATATAATATAAATAATATCATGTATATAATCGGGGTTGGGGTGGGACGGGGTACTTCACTCCTCATCCCCAACCCCATCACCGATCAGGGATCTCTATTAATCCCCATGCCCATCCCCGCTCCATCCCAATGGGGTCAGGGAGGCCTTCGGTGAAAATTGTCATTCCTAATTAAGATAATTTTAGTATTATTATATGTACAAGGAGTCAATGGTTATGGTCTTTTAGAATTACCATACTTGTTATATAGTATTAGAAAATTTTTGCATTCAAATTAAAAATTTTTTATATGTATTATTTTTAAATATTATTTATATTTTATAATTTGAAATTAGTTTTGCTCATATATTGGACAAATTTCAATTTATATGTTATCTTGGTGATTAATGAAGATAGTTAAGTGCTAAACCAATCTAAATTAATGATTTTTCCTTTCCTTTAAGCAAATCTTTTTCCTGAAGTAGACTTTTAATTATAAAAAAGAATTCAGCAATTTAGGTCCTTGATGGGGACCTGTCTTCATCGAGGATGGAGGCTTATTTTTCTCCCCTACGGGGATGGGGAGTACGGCCCGGCCCCCATTCCAAACTATCCTATTGCCATTCCTAAATTTTGCTATGTCAAGATATTAAATTAATATTGGATAAATTTCAATTTTTATGTTATTTTTGTGATTAATGATTTTTTTTCTTTTAAGTGAACCTTTGTCTCAAAGCATGTTTTTAATTAAAAAAATTCAGGGATTTTCCATCCCCAATGGGTAGGGGTGAGTATGGGTCTGTTTGGTCAGTTGCAAGGGAGAACCTACCCTATAGGGGCTAGTTTAAAGTTTTTCAAACCAGTGCCTACCTTGTGAAGGTCAATTCTAGGGTCGGTTCTGGCCTTGGCGGTTCCAAGGTTGGTACCAGGGTCTACCCATGGAACCTGTTCTATGGGTAGGGTCAATTCAAGGTCGGATCGAGGTCGGTTCCATTTGGTTCTAGATAGAACCTACCCATGGGGAACCTATATCCACTAGAGATGGAGATTTATTTTTCTCCCTGATGGGGATCAAGGACGAGGATAGAGAATTATTTAGAAATTGGGCACGAAATTGAGAGTATGGTCCCCACCCCATTGTCATTCCTAAATTCTATCATGTCAATATATTAAATTAATCCAAAAATTAGATATTTACAAATAGTTAAAAATTAAAAATTAATAATATGTAAAACCAACACATGAAATTAATCACAATAAAATATTACTAAGTTAGGAAAAATAAACTGAGTATTGGAAAATAATACTAAAATAAGTTAATAAGTATTAGTAAATATGTATGTGTAATATTTCATTTGATGTTGTTAATTAGCCATTTAATTTGAAATTATTATTTGTATGGTGCATGTATATTCAAGTTTCATTTAAAATAAATAAAAATAAATAAAATATAATAAAGATTAGAAAAAAATCAAAACAAATTTATCTAACAAATATTAACAAAAAAATAAAATTCATTTAAATTTAATTTAGAATAAAAAAATAACAACTCATTTAACCATAACAAAAGTTAATAAACATTAATAAAAAATAATATATGTTTCTTTAACAATACATAACCCAAAACTAATGCTTGAGTTGAAATCAAATTGGCTTTTCTCAATTGAAAATGTCATAAAGGATTCTTCAACTTGGAATCATTTTGAACAAAGAAAAAGTTTGGGCGGGAGAAGAAACGCTACTCTACTAGACTATTAACCATAGGTTCCATTTCAAAATTTTTAATTACCCAAGACATTAGGATTCTATAACTACCCATCCACACAACACTGACTTGATTAGAATCTACCATCAGAACCTAGACTCAAATCTTTACCATCTTTCCAAATCTCACATGAAAACTCCATTTAACCCTTAACAAACCTAGATTCCACTTCGAGACACTAGATTGACCAACCTTATTTGACCTAGAATAATTTAACCTGACAAATTTCCATTCTACCCAACTTATCAAAAATCTGATTTTTTTTTCCATCAAATCTAGAAACCTTAATGCACCTATCCAACAAATTTTATTTTAAATTTCCATCATTTAAACCTTCATCAAATAGCTCTTCTCATTGGCCAAAACTTTCAATTTCTATATCTCTCCCTAACCCAACTCCAGGTAGATCAAACACTACCAATAAACTCCACACAACTTCAAATGTCATCCTGATCATCCTCCATTTAACCCTCCATGGATCCAAGTTTCCGATATGAGTTCTTTCATTGGTTGAGACTCATACCCTTACCTCCCCTTGATCCTAGAATTTCAAAACCAATTAGACTTTATCAAAACCCCAACTTACCAAATTTCATAAAAACAATACCCTTACTTACCCATAAATAAGGAAATATTCCATTTTAAACAATTTCATTGACCCACTCCTCTGAAACCTCAATGCACACACATAACATATCTCCACCATCCGAGCAACATACACTATTCATCACCCCTAGTCGTTAGCCATACACTATGTTCACAATTTTTTCTTTTAGGAGATCCCATCTTTTCATCAGTTACCAAATTGACCTTATATTATACCCCTACAAAATCATTGTTTTTGCATCTAGTCTCAACACAAGGACCCAACAATAGGTCCCAACAACAATTGCATTTGTACATTAGGAACATCTTGCCATGCAAGTTCCCGATGCATGCATGGCTATAATGGTTGTTGGGAAGTTGTTAGAACCCTATTTTGGGACTTGGGAGCACATCTGAACTTGAATCTTTCCTTTCATTCTTTTATTTGTTTATTGATTTATTTTGTTGAGCAACTAAAATCACATACTATTTATTAGCGTATCTCTCTTTCTCCTCTCTCTCTTCTCCTTTATCTTCTTTCCTCTCCTTCCTCTCTATTGCTCCACTAACACCTATTTATGTCATCTGTTCTAACCGAAGCAAAGAGCTCACTATCACCCCTCTCTCACTCTCTTCTTCTTCTTCTGGTCTCCTTATCCAACTGGTTAAGATTAATTTTTAGTTTTCAAAGAGACAAACAAAAATAAATAATTACTTTTGTATATAAAATAATGGTTTATTAAAAATAAAGATTATATATCATGTGTATACATGTATGCCCATGTGAATAATGAAACACCTTCAGTCGTCAGAAAGCTAATCCAATTGGCCAATGGTTTGTTGAATACATGAAGAATCAAATTAAACACTATCACAAATGGTCTAACATCTCCTACTTAGCTCCCAAACTATTTAGTTTCTTAATAGCCCCATTAAAGTTATGAGCCTCTTTTAAAATTGTCCATCAAATGGGGCTTGGATAATGGATTGCCAACCATCACCTTAGATGATATATATTCAATAGATATTTATTTTTCTGATATACATCAAAGGTATAGTGATACTATAATTCTATATGCATTACTTTTGACCCAATATATCTCCATTTTTCATTGGTTGGATTATGATTTAGATGATTTTAACACTATGGACAATGATGGGCATTGACTAATCCACACCATATTTCTCATAGACCTGTTTTCTCCTAAAACAGTGATTCCATGCTTCAATATTTAATGTTTTACCATCAACTTCATTATTTAACTGAAAATCAAAGTTGAGCTCCACCTTATTTTACTAGTTAAATGATTAACTATTATTTTTCCTATATGTGAGATGCACAAAATCAAACTTAAGCTCCAATTTTCACACATTTTGTTCACATTCGAAGTTAAACATTTTTCTTTTATTTGTTATTTATTTATTTTGTTAGGTGCTCAAAAGTACTTTCTATTAATCACTTGAGCCAAACAAAAATATACCTTGTTCCTTTGTTTCTCCTTCTAGATCTTCTTATTTTTCTTCTTTTCTCTTCATTAATCCTTGTTTATCTACTTCACTTTCACAAAAGCTAATAGCTCACCATCGTCCCTTGTCTCTCACTCTCTTGTTCTTCTTAACTTTAGTTTTCCTATCTTATATAGTAGTTAAGATAAATCTTTTTTAACCTATAATTAATTCATTTGAACTTAAGAGACAAAATAAAAAATAATTACTTTTTTAAAAAATAATATTAATAACAATAAAGGTTATATATCATATATGCACATGTATTTCCATGTGAATTATGATACTCCTTCAATCATATAGCTAATCCAATGGGCCAACAATTTGAAAAAAATATCTTATTTGTTTGAACTGATTCAACTAGAAATGGTTATACTTCTCTAACCTTGATATAAATAAAAGTAATTTTAATAAAATCAACTTTTCTGAGGTTTATTGCTTAAAAGGATATTTTCACCTCTTTTGTCCTATTTGGTGTCTAATGACATCTAAGTGTCCTAAACAAACAAATAAACAAACAAAAAAAAAAACAATTCTGTCAAGTTTTGTGTAAACAATTCAATTGGTTTTTTAATTTTAAAACAAAAACATTACTTAAAGAAATGATAATGGTATCAAACACCGCCTATATTAAGACTTGTGAAAAAACACAAATTTATGTACTTCAAAAAGATAAACATGTTTCCACTTCAATAAAATATCTAAAATAATAAGTTTTTCATAATATAATCTCTCAAACTTAATTTGAAGATCATTTAAATTAGGTGTCATTTAGCAAGTGTTTTTAGAACAATCTTAAAAAATAATAATAAATTAAAAGCTTAATAAACTTTTATGAATTAGTTTTTAAGAATAAAACCTTTTGGTAATATGTACATTTGAAAGGTTTCTTTTACGATATAGAGTTTTGTAAATTTTGTATCAACATAGAGTTTCATTACAATGACAAAAAGATTATTTTTGCATTATAGTATTTTTACATTTTATATTGTGAAAATTCCTTTACCAAAACATGTTTTCAAAATATATTTTCATAGTAAAAGTTATGATTATATGTTTAAATACAATAATATAATGGGTTATACTTTGCATCATATTATTAAATGTATTAATAATTTAACAATTCAATAATACTATGGTTTTTTATTGCAATAATATTATATGTAAAGATTACTAGGGTTGTCATATTTGTCATAACTATCATTGCAAATTTCCTATTTTAAACAACACTTAATTAGTTGAGATTGTCATTACGATAAATAATTAATAAAAGGTATAACGAAACGATTTGAGAAAAAGAGATCTAGTCTAAAATCACTCACTATTCATCATCATCTAATCCATCCTATCAAATTTCATCTAAAAATACCTCCATTTACCTTTAAATAAAAAAATATTTCATTTTAAACAATTCCATTGACCCACCACTCCGCAACCTCACCACAGACTAATAATACATATCCACCATTGGAGCAACATCTATACATCTTGTCCTTTAAATACAATTCTCATCAAACATCTAACCTCCTAAACTTGAAATGAACATAAATTTCCTAAAAATAATTAAAAATGCATACACACCCCAAAAGTATGATGTCTAACGGTACAATAATGATATTTGCATTTAGAAAATCTTGTTTCCCCAATTACCAAATTGGCTTTATATGAAACCCTAATAAAATTGTTTTTAGATCTGGTCCCAACTCAAGGGCCCAACAACCAGTCCCAACATCCATTGTAGTTGTACACCAAGAACATCTCACCATGGAGGCTTCCAATGCATGAATGTGATGGCTGTTGGGACCAATTGTTAATACCCACATTTGACCTTCAAACTTTTCTTTTTTCTTTTATTTGTTGATTTATTTATTTTTAAGCACCCAAAATTTCTTACTTATATATCTGATTCTCTCTCTCTCTCTCTCCTTCTTTTTCTTCTTTTCTTTTTTATTTTTCTCCTTCTTCTCTATAATTACACTAGCTCCTTTTCGTTTACTCCATTTTCACAAGAGCAAAGAGTTCATTGTCACCCCTCCCTCTCATTTTCTTTTTTTCTTTCTTTGTATTCCTTATCTAAGTAGTTAAGATTAATCTTTTTTTAACCTAAAAATTAATTCATTTAAATTTAGTTTTCAAAAGAGACAAAACAAAAATAAATAATTATTTTTACAAAAGATAATAATATTATTAATAATAAAGATCATATACCATGTGTGCATACATGTATATCCATATGAATGATCATACTCCTTCGGTCATATGGTAATCCTATGGACCAATGGTTTGTAAATGATTTTATATTTGTTTGGACTAAGTCAACTAAAAGTAGTTATACTTCTCTAACCTTGATAGCTATAAAGGTCATGTTGGTACCAATGGGCATTTTCACCTCTATACAGTGTCTAATGATAATGTTTGGTTTGTGGGGTGAGGATGGAAAAAAGAGAATATTCTAAGAAAATTCTTTTTTTTTTTTTTTTTCGAAAAGGGTAGGACGTAGGATCCCAAAATTGAGAACATGCGGTCACACCAAACCCATGCGAGATGCGACCCCAATCAGAAAGGGAAAATCGAAGATGCATCTGGGAAAAATCATCCGTCCTTGTCAGAGAACAAACTCCTTCATCTTCCCCTGTCTACCGCTAGGCATTCCAACGGTCATATCTCCAACCACTTTTCTGGCATCTTCGACTGACGGTAAGACTACATTCAAGAACTACTCGTATTAGGAATTCTATCTCTAGCTTTTCTTCAAGAAAGATATTCGCTATCTGTATACAAGAACCTAAGCACTCTCTCCATTTCCTGCTTCAAGCTCTCATCCTCTACTCTGCCCTAGTTTTGCTAGCTACCTAAATTCCTCCCAAAACCAACTACATTTTTCGAAGCTCTTCTTCTCCGAATTTTACTTTTAGGGTATTTTTTTCCTTTTTATGCATTTTATACTTTGCTTTTTGAGTAATTTATTGGAGTCGAGATGGCTGCCTTGAATAATCTCTCTTTGCCCTTCTAGGCTTTCATATAGACCAAATCAAACAAGACGTTCCATTTGTTGCTCTTCTGCTCTATTTGATGCTCCCATCGTGATAGGTATCTATTCTTTCTTTCTTTTGTTGCTATCCTTGTTAAAGATTCAAAGCTTGAGCATTAGTTGTATGTAATTGTATTAGGCTGATGTTTTATGCTTCTTCACACTTGTTGAATGATAAAAAGCAGCCAAACTAAACTCAGTCCAACTCTGTTACATTTTTTGTTGTCTATGAAATCAATCAACTTCAAAATTAGGGTAACCATAAAATTGGACCCCCTTATAGCGGAAAATTACTTGAAGTTACAAACAGAACCTTGAAAATGAAAATGACGATTCATATGTAGGTGATGACATAAAATATCAGGCTCTTAGAGGTTGGGAGATTGGTCCTTATCATTTTCCCATTAAAGATAAGCATCTAATGCCAACTTATTGGTTACTATCAGCATTAATTATTTATTATCTAATTCAAAAATAAAGCCCCAATTCTGTTTCTGGGGTTTTTTTTGGCAAATGCATTATGGATAATACTGATGTTCTAGGAACTGGCAAACCTTTCAGCAACAATACTGGGAACATTCATTCTATTATATTGGGCAGGGATTTAGTGAGACCCAAGAAGTTATCACTTCTCCTGGGGTCAAATTAGATGTTTCTGTGGGTATCATTGGGATTCTATTATAGTACTTAAAGATTGGGCGAAGGACATACCAATTGGTCTCTAGAGGTTAAACCATCAAATAAGGAGAAGAGGTGGTTGAACTACTGGCTGAACTCCAATAATACCTTAGTCAATTCATTGGTCATAGCTAAAACAGTGATCTAGTTTAGCAGACTTTTTTCTTCTAGATAGGATATCTTATACAGTTTTACCATATTAATTAATAAATATATCATGAAATCTATAAATGAATTACAACAAGACAACTTAAAGGTCTAGATTTCTAGCAGTGTTTTCAGAAAAATTGTCTTTAAATGGAATGAGTGAATACTTAATCCTCTCTAATGCATCCGAGGTATCCACATCAAGGTATGGCTTATAAGATGTGATTGTCAATGCTTGAAGCCAACCACTTGGTTGAGATTCATCAGAACCAAAAGCTTGTATTGAGAATATATCTACAACAATTCAAAATACAATCAGAACAAGATAACAGAAAAGATATTACAGTTATGAAATTATGTTATCACCAGTCAGAATAAAATACTAGAATTAGTTAACTGCCTCACAACCATGCAAAATGATTCTACAATATCAAATAGTGAAAAGAATTTGGATAGATTTAAAAGTTGTTTCAAGTTTCAATATCGAGAATGTAACCCATTTGGGTTTTATCCCGAGATGGTTTAAGGTTGTAACAGGGCTGAGAATTAATCCTTGCAAAATTGAGTTAACGGTTGTTGGACAGGACAGTAGGGCTTTGTTTTGGGCTGATGTTATGGGCTGCAAAGATGGAAAGCTTCCCTCTTCTTATTTGGGGTTCCCACTTGGATGATGATGATCTGAGCTCCTGTTGCAGTGAAAGTGTAGAATCCTCAAACCATTTGTTCATCCACTACAGTTTCTCATAGTCCATGGAATTTGGCTTTGAAATGTTTTGAGGTGCAGTTTTGTTTCCCAGCCTCAATGTTGACTCTGCTTGAAGGTTAGAGAATGCAAGGTTAAGTAGAAGAGGGAATGTACCATGGGGATTTTTTTATGCCAGATCCTTATTTTCTTAATTTTGTTTCCTTACTTTCTTTATGTATATTCCAATCAACAGTTTTGTGTACATAGGCTGGTTATAACTTCTAGCTTACTTCTATCCTTCCAACAAGGAATAAAAATTATGAAATCATATAAAACTTGTGTTTGCATGTCTGTTTTGCAAGTCTTCACATGTCCAGGCATGCACTAGGCCAAGAAATCAGATGGACCAAGCCTCAACTCCAAATTTCCAAGTCGATTCATTTCCTTTTTATCTTGTTGTTTCACATTTAAACTTTCTTATTATTGAATTAATAGAGTTTTGAATGAAGCTAAAAGAAAAAAATAAGGCTCAATTTTACATTATATTCTCTTCTTTGTCTTACTATCACTTTTCATATACTTTGTAATTTTCTAACTTTGATGGAAAGGGAAAGGCATCTTGTACTAGCATCTATTGTTGGAGCTACAATTTCTTCAGTATGTGTTGTGCTATCAAAATTAGAAGAAATATCTAAATAATGGTAAAACCTATAGTGTGTTTTATGGAAATTGTTGTAACATAACTCAAAACATTAACAAAACTTGTGGTGCATTTTACAGAAATTTCTGTATCATAATTCAAACATGAAGAAACTAGTCAAAGCAGCATGTTGACATCTTTAATGTAATGTTACTAGAAGCTGGACTCAAGTAACTTCAGCAGATAGAGAAGCAAAGACTTTCCTTGCTTCAATTTCAAAACGTACAATTGTTACTTGGGAACAATTTCTAATTCTGATGGCAGACATTGAACATTTTGCATTTTCTATGTAACCCATGATGAAGAGGGAAGTGATGAAATAGATGCTTTAGCCCATTATGTCTACCATCCAATGTGCTGTAATTCTATTTTCTAGCAATCATTCAACATTTTGGCCATTTAAAGCTGCACTTTATTTTTTAGACTGCCATTGTTTTACTTCTTTTTGTTCGCTAATCTTGTGAACCATGCATTCAAGGTTCTTTCTTCTGTGACTAGAGATTTCTTTTATTAGTAAAGATATAGAACAACTTATTTTTGTTTTTTCTTAGGGAGATAGTAGTGGGTTAGTGGGCTTTTAACTAAGAAAAAACAAATTAACACTCTTATCTACTACTGTTACTGATTCTAACTTCTGCCAGATTCTTCCTTCTCTTGGCTAAATCTTGTTGTTTTCAGACAATCTATTTATAGTTGCTTCTTGTGGTTTTAGATAGGCCTTATCTTGACCATTATTTTTTCATTACAAACGTTTTAGAAGAACTCAACCAAGATCAAGAACTATGGAATTTGGTTGCATTATCAAGAAGGTCAGGCCTCTAACCAAGAAGCTTAAAACCATATACAAGGCATTAAGGCCCAACTTGTTTATGTAATTCCTATCAATGATTATATCTTTAGTGTCAACTCAGTTCAAATCAGAGAAGAAGAACTAGGAAATGAAAAGGTGTGTTCACCTTAGTCACACGCCCAAAAATGATTAATTTATATATGAAAGAGTACAAGGAAAGGACAGTTGTGCCCTTCTCTTACAAGAAATAGTGTACATAAGTTACAACATAAAAGAGTGGTCCCAAGAGCCAAAAAAGGAAAGAAGATGTAAGAGACATAAATCAGTCTCTACACCCCCTCAAACTAA
Source organism: Nelumbo nucifera (assembly GCF_000365185.1). The sequence goes on from NW_010729090.1 coordinate 5,445,227, forward strand.
TGCTGAGCTACGAGCATCAATTTGTCAACTAGAAACTGGTGGCGAGCATGAGTCATAGCCTTCGTGAATAAGTCAGCAAGCTGTAGGCTAGGAGACACGTGCGGTAGAGATGTCCAACAGAAAACTGATCTCTAATAAAGTGGCAATGAACCTCTATATGTTTGGTTCGTTCATGGAAGACAAGGTTGGATGAAATCTTGATAGCACTCACATTATCAAGATAAATAGGCACTAGAGATGACAAGGAGCTGCCAAGGTCATCAAGGAGGGCTCTTAGCCATATAATCTCACTGTAGACGGATGACATAGCCCTATACTCAGCCTCGGTATAGGACTTGGGAACAATCGATTGCTTTTTACACTTCCAAGATATGAGAGAGTTACCAAGAAAAACATACCAACCAATAGTGGAGCGTCTAGTATTTGGAAATCCTGCCCATTCAGCATTTGCATAAGCGGATAAGCCAAGTGAAGGAGATGTATGAAAAAAATGTCATATGAAAGTGTTCCACGAATGTATCTAATAATACAAAGAACTGCAGTCATGTGTGGTTGTCGAGGAGAAGATACAAACTAACTGACCACTTGGACAGTATAAGAAATATCTGGATGTGTCATGGTGAGGTAGATCAGACTATCGACAAGCAGGATGGTCAACTCTTCTTTGTTGTATGGCAGGATAGTCAATTCTTTTACTATCGTGCTTCTGTCGAACTGGCCTATTACCAATTTGGAGTCACCAATCACCTTAATCTTTTTTGCTCCAGACTCTATTGCTTTGATCAAACCTGGAACTAAGGCTTCATATTCAGCTATACTGTGGGAACAAGGGAACTGGAGTTTGAAGGAGTAAGTAGATGTTTGTCCGTTAGGCGAAGTTAAGGTGACTCCGGCACCGACTGAGGTACTAGTACTACTTCCGTCAAAAGTCAGGACCCACTCTCTTCCTTCGGCTACTGCGATCATAGGTATGTCTCCAGGGATTTCTTCTAATATAGGAAAGTCACCATTGGAGGGGAAAGCGGCCAAGAGGTCTACTGTTGCCTGACACTTAATTGCTTGGATTGGGTATACTCTATCATGTACTCACTCAATTGCATCATCCATTTGACAAGTCTTCCAAAAAGTGGAGGTCTGTCCATGAAGAACCTAATTGGGTCACTTCGTGCGATGAGTCTCACCTTTTGACCCAAGATGTAGTGCCTAAATTTTTGTGTGGCGAACACAGTGTGAGGCATTGCTGCTCCATGTGAGAGTAATTCTTCTCGACTGGTTTAAGGGTCCTATTAGAGTAGTATATCGAACATTCTACTTCATCATCTTCATGTGTCAAAAGACATCCTATTGCCTCTAAACCCGATGCGATGTATATCCTGAACTCATGACCTTCCTTGGGTGGTGACATGGTTGGGGCCTTAGCAAGGGTAACCTTTAACTATTCTAAAGTCTGTTGGTGCTCCTTAGTCCACTTGAATTCTACATACTTCTTAACTAGTTTCATCAATGGCATCACCGCATGTGCAAGACTAAGGATGAACCTCCTAAGGTATGAGACTTTTCCTAGGAAGGCTTTTAGTTGGCAATTGTTACCTAGGGGTGGGAGATCTAGGACTACCTTCACCTTGCTCTTGTCTGGTGTATTCCCCTTTGGTCCACTCTGTATCCCAAAAGTTTTCCAAATTGCACTCTGCATGCACACTTCAACAAATTGAGTCTCAATTTGAAAGTTCTGCACTGACTGAACACTTTCCTCAACACATCGGGATGGTCTTTCTACCTCTTTGCTTTGACTATTATATCATCCACATAACACTCGATTTCCTTGTGTAACATGACATGGAATACACTTGTCATGGCCCTCTGATATGTGGCCCCGGTGTTCTTCAAGCCAAAGGGCATCATCTTGTAGTAGAAGTTCCCTATTGGTGTCCTAAAGGCCGTGTGTAGTGCATCTGCAAGGTCCATGAAGATTTGGTTGTACTCATTGTACACATCTAGGAAGGAGAAGAGTTTGTTCCCTACTGTTGAGTCTATCAAAACCTCTACGTTAGGTAGGGGAAATTCATCCTTGGGGCAAGTCTTATTTAAGTCTCTAAAATCAACACAACACCTGTGATAAGGTTAGGATCGGTTAATGTGCTAACGCTAGGTAACTAAGTTAGAAACACTAACCTGAACTGCCCATTCTTCTTCTTCACATGCACTATGTTGGCCAGCCATTGAGAGTGCGTTATGGGTTTTATAAACCCTACTTTCAAGAGTCGTTCAACTTCCTCTTTAATCTTCAAAGCTACTTCCGGTTTAAATATCCTTTGTGGTTGCTTTACTGGTCTGAACTTAAGATCTATGCACAGTGAATGCCTGACAAGGTCCAGGTCTAAGCTTGGCATCTGGTCGTACAACCAGGCAAAAACATCTTGAAACTCTGTAAAAGTATACACATATTAGAATCTTTTAACGGATTTCAGTGGTTTGCGATAAAGAAAGGTCTTTACCTTTCAATAGTGCAATCAACTTTTCTCTATTTTCGGGTCTTAACTTTGTTGATATATATAGCGGTTTCTTCTCTGCTCCTTCTATCACCAAGTCTATCTCCCCTAAGAGTTCTTCCATTGTGTTGATGAAATCTGGCATGCACTTGGGAGGTGTTTGAACTTCATTGCAATATTCTACGGTGTCTTTTCTCGGCTCCTGTTAGTGTAAGCGTTACTCGATGTTCCTTTTGTGTGTGCTATTAATTATGAGTCTAATATAGTTTATTAGTGTACCTCTAATTCTTGCTCGGGTTGCAATTTATTGTTTGATGATGAAATTACAGCAACATCATTTTTGCGGAAATGATTTGACAAAGTAGTTCTGGTTGAAACATTACTTAGAGTTTTGTTAGAGGGTAAATCATGATTGCATTACTCATGTTATTAGTAGATGATTTGGTCGGAAAGAAAAAATTCACATGTATTTTTCTGTAAACGGTTCTATAGCAGTTTCTTGCAATAAACTCAACATGTTTTGAAAGAAATCATAACTTACACTATGCTTCTGGGAACATCTTGATGATCATGTTCTATAACAATGTAAAGTAAATCGTAATTTGAGCTCAAAAACTAACTCATACCTCAGGAATGGCCTTATTTTCCGATGGCTCGTCTTCATCATAATCTGTGACGATGGTGTAATAGCTCTTTCCATCGTCGCCAGTTACCCGCACACAGCTAGTTCTCTTTTTCTTTTCTGTAGCTGCTAGAGGCTTGCTTTGTTTGAGTTTTGGTAGCTTCCCTCTACCTTAGCTATCATTGTTTCCCCTTCATCTGCCAATTCCATGTAATAGATCGCGTCTTGCAGGTAGGTCTCTAACTTATCGAAGGGGACTTTAGTAGCTGGGATTTTGATCATACATCCCTTGTGTTTGGCTTTGATACATTGGTGATATATTGAGGGGACAAGAGTCAGGCCATGTATCAGAGGTCATCCCAGGAGAACATGGTAAGTGGTCCTCCCCGAGATGACCTGAAATTCCTATGCAATGGAAAATGGCTTGATCGCTACTTGTAGTTCAATGGGCCCTTTTGTGATAGATGGATGTTTCCATTGAAGTTTGTTACCTCTATCGACAATCCTCTAACGGACTCATTATGTATGTTCATTAGCTTCAATGTGTAGATGGAGATCAAGTTAACGGAGCTCCTAGTATCGATCATTGACCTTCTCATTTTGAAGCCCCCCACTCTGGCTAAGACATACAAGGGTCGGTTGTGATGGGGATCGGCAACTAACATGTCTTCCACTGCAAACTCCACGTTGTTGCGATTAGGTCGATAGGGCTCTAGTGAGCACCTGAAGACTTCTGCTAGTGCTCTGATAGTCAGCTTCCTTGTCGATGTACTTGCTCCTTACTTACTGAAGAATTGTTGGAGCTCCTGACTTTGCTCGAGTCTCTCTATCAATGCATCAAACTAGTATTGGCTTGTTGCTCCTACTACATTGACACTTCCCCCTTGGGTATGGGTTGGGAGGGGGTCAGTTTCTACTCGTGCCGAGTCTCTTTTCACGAACTCATCCAATTTTACCTTCTGTACGAACAATCTCCTTAATGAGAAACAGTCCATCAAGTCATGGTGTGGTGACTGGTGATAGTTGCACCACTTTCCGCCATGTCTATCCTTCTCTGGGTCTATTCCTGCTGGTGGTGGTGGCAGATTGATCACCCTGTCTTCAACCAACTTATTCATTATCATAATTACTTCCTCTTTTGTGCAGGGGAAGGGAGGAGGGATCGACATGTCATTTCTCTTTCCTGGGGTGGTATTACAGCAGTAGGGCCCTTGTTTGGGTCCTCCATTGTTTCAAGGCTTCCGGTTAACAGCATATGTTTCATTCCTTTCATATGGGGCAGGCTGGTGTGAGTTGTTCTTGACCGTGCATGTCATTCTTTCCACGCACCTCCATAATTGACTGAATGTCTCAACCTCTACGTTCTTGGTGCCTATTCTGTAAGCGGGCCACATCCCTTGCACACATTGTTCAATGAATATGTTGCATGCTCGTCGAAAACAAAGTGAGTTAGTTTTTGGAACCTCATGATATACACCAAGCGGTCTTCTCCCGATCCTTGCTCTATATTCTCAAATTGGTCATCGTCAACTTCCTTTCTAGGGTGAACCATTTTGACAAGAACTTCTTGGCCAGTTTGCCCCATGAATCAATACTTCCAACGGTGGTGAGGTTGATGAACCAGGTGTACGTCGGGCCAGTTAGAGACTTTGAAATCCCCATCAAGAGCGAAAGATCCGAGGTTGTCTTGAAAATTGCTTATGTGCTCCTGTGGGTTGTCTTTCTAGCCATCATACTACGTCCACTATTGCGGAGGAACCTATCCGTCGAGGTAAGGTTTGTACAAGATCCGGTCAAAGTAGGGCTTCTGCAAGACGACGAAATCCTGTGCTCGGTTGCGGCTTTCCACCACTATTCCTTGGACATACTCTCTCAGCTCGTCCCAATTGAGTGGAGTCTCCATTACCAAATCCACTAGGGGGAAGGTTTGAGGCTGGTTGATGGGGTGTTGTCTTGTTTGCACAGGCGTGGGATTAGTCCTGTTGGGTTGCTCTGGGGTGATGGGGATTGGGTTGCAAGTGTGACGGCTGGCGGGGACACCAGCAGGAACGGCATCTGGGTTGAAGGGAGACTATTTGGCTTGGGCTGATCCCTGGAGAAGGATCTGGAGGAAGTTCTTTGTTTCTTCTTGCATTCGCTCAATTTTTTTGAATCGAGCCTCAAAATGGGCCACAAACTCGTACACCTTGTTCGATAGTATTTCGATGTTAGGTTGATCGGCTGCCTCCATTTTGAATTGATTCTCCACCCCCGAGTTGGTATCCTCAGGGATGTTATCGTGTTCTTCAAGGATTGGCAAGAGGTTAATTCTACGGGCGGCCATTCTCTGTGTTCAAAGACGGAACCAGATATTCTACTGTAGGTAAGGTGGTGGCTAGGATAGGGAGGTGGTCTCTTTAGAATATAGAGAAAGGCCGAGAGCAAGGGAATCAATCCAAAGGCTAGGGCACAAAGGGAGAGTGACAGAATGGGAGATCAGTGATGAGGATAATTAGTGATTGAATGAATTTCATTATGAGAAGGATCTCTATTTATGGGGGAGATCCCGAGATCTTGAAAGGAAGGAGCTAGAGGTGTTTGTTTTCTACTAGGAAAGGGAATATTGGATTCATTATCAACCATCAAGGGCACTGCTAGGGTTTCGTCATGTGTCCCTATAGGGATCTTTTCGAGGATTGGATTTCCTTTCACTCAGAGATCCTCATAACCCACGTGTGCTACTACCCTTTGTGCGCCTTACTTAACTGACATGGCTCTAGTGACATCACCGTCTGGCGGACGACGTCTTATTAGACCTAAGTGGCACCTTGTCACGTTCGTCCCTTCAAAAGTACACATGTAAGTAACATCTGGGCTCGGTTCTTAGCGTTCCGGGATGTCGTAGCGATTGAGGGTTTTTCACAGGGCCGAATGTGTGAACCTCATCGCAGGTTCAAATCGGGTTTGCTTTGGCTTGTGCTAAGAATAGGTTCATCACGAGCATGCGATGAACCGTGGGTTTGTCATAGTTCTGCGATGCGTTGTAGGTTCATCGCAAAGGAAAGATTGGCTACAGGCTGATCGCAAGCGTCCATATGGTATCAATCTAGTGTTTACTATGCCTTGAGGGACTGAGTGAGCACTATGCACCTACAAGTGGAATCTGCTAAGGGGTCCCCATCATCCTTCGAAAGTTTTAGATTCATCTCAAGAGGTGCATCAACCTGTTTGTCATCACTCAGGTTTGTAGATTTAACAAGGTCCATCGCATACTTGTGTTGATTAACAAAATACCACGGGAAGAGTGAGTAACTTCTAGCCCCAAGAAATAAGTGAGATGACCAAGGTCTTTCATCTTTAAAGATTGACTGAGAAGCTATTTTAAAGAGGAAATACCTTGACTGTCATCACCAGTAATAAGAATGTCATCCACATACAGAAGTAATAATGCAATTCCTTGGAGACGTCTCGATATGAACAATGAATAATCTGAAGAGCTCTGGGTGAATCCTGCATCTATGATCACTGAACGAAATTTCTCAAACCAAGCCCTGGGTTTGTTTAAGACCATACAAGGACATTTTAAGTCGACACTCCAGGGGAGAACTATCATAGTATCCTAGTGGAGGCTTCATATAAACAGTTTCCTTGAGGGGTCCCCGTGTAAGAAAGCATTTTTAACATCCACCTGATGAATCTCCTAGTGTTTAATTGTAGATATAGCCATCAATAGACGAAAAGTGGTCATCTTGGCTACAGGGGAAAATGTCTCATCATAATATATCCCGTACTCCTGCTTATACCCTTGTGCCACCAAACGTGCCTTGTATCTATCAAGCCTCCCATCAAAGTTAAGTTTCACTGAATATACCCACTTGCTTCTAATTAGAGGGGCAAAACAACAAAAAATGAGTTATAATTTGAAGGAAAACCATAGCCGTCAAGAGGGCGAGAAACTCGAGATGAACGATGTAAAGGGGGATTAGATGATGGTTGAGAATCATGGATAGGTGTAGGTGCACTTACAGGATCAAGAGAAGAAGAAGAACCCATAACTGGAGATGATGGATTAGCTTTTGGTGATGAAGGGGGTAGAGTGATAGGAGCTGGAGCAGCTAGCCTCTTCCTTAAATAGGCATGGAGCAATTCTAGAATAGAAGGTGAATTAGAAAAACCTATAGAGTCAAAAGAATACAACATCGAAATGGAAGTAGCAAGCAACTTAACAATGTGGGCAAAAAAGGAAATGTTCTCAAGAAAGATAACATTACGGGATATACAAACTTGACGAGACTTATGATCATAACAAAGGAAGCCCTTATGATCAGTGATGTAAGCTTTGTGCACTCATGTGGTGGAAGGTGAACAAAATACACACAACCAAAGACATGAAGAGTAGAAAAATCAGGTGAATGGTGAAACAAGCTTTAAAAAGGAAAGGTATTATAGAAGACAGATGAAGGAAGAATGTTAATAAGGTACACAGTAGTGTTGGCCGCCTCCACCCAAAATGAAGTAGGAGCATGGGAATCATGAAGAAGGGTCCGAACTATGCTAAATATATGTATGTTCTTGTGCTCTGCCACTCTATTTTGTTGTGGAGTGCCAAGACAAAATCTCTGAGATTGAATTCCATTCTCTCAAAAAATTTTGAAAGTCTCCATCAAGATATTCACCCCTCGAGTCTGAATGGAGAACTTTAATGTTTGCATCAAATTGGTTTTTGATCTTTGTTAAGAAAGATCTAAAGGTAGAAAAAACTTCAGATTTGTTCCTCAAAAAATATATCCAGGTAAAGCGAGTACAATCATCGATAAATGTAACAAAAGATTTATATCCTAACCTTGAAACAACTGGAGATGACCAAACATCACTATGTACTAGTTTAAAAGGAATAGAAGCATGTTCAGCAACTAAAGGAAAAGGTAAAACATGGCTCTTACTCAAGCAAAAAGAGATGCAAGCCTTATCAACATTATTAAAAGAAGTAGCTTTAGAAGATAAAAATCCATCACGAAAAAAAGACTCAAGTTTATTTGCATAGGGGTGACCAAGTCACCTATTCCATAAGTGCCACACGAAGTAGTAAGCAAATAGGATGTGGAGGAAGGCCCTAGTGTCTTTTCAAATTCCAAGGCAAATAGTCGGCCCAATCTACGCCCCTTCCCTTTCACCATCTCAATGCATTGGTCCTATATCAAACAACCATCATGGGAAAAGAAAACAATGTTATCATCCTTAACTAGTTAATCGATTAAGATCAAATTTATTGTAAGTTTAAGAACAAAGAAAGTTTTAGGTAGATGAAAGCAAGAATTGACAGATGTAGTTAAAGACGAATCATTGCATCCAACAATATCCAATTTCTCTCCATTAGTAGTAATAATATGTTTATTCAAAGATTTGGGTTTAACAAGCTAACTAGTGTGTGCTCTTGTCATATGGTTAGAGGTCCTAGAATCAATGATCCATAAGTGACCAAGAGAGGAACAATAATAATAGTAGGATGACTCACTAGAAAGACTGATTGTTGAAAATGCAGAAGAAAAAGTTGAGGATACTAGCTGCCGCATTCTTTCTTCTATAAGAGCTCCAAAATTTTCATCCATTCCTGTTGAAGTTGTACTCCCTAATTTGCACCTTCAATTGTTGCCTGGAAAGCCTTATTTTGACTCTTCTTAGAACTTGAACAATTCCCCTTTGTTGGCCAGGTAGGACACTTAGGAATAATATGCCCATGTTGTTTGCAATAGGTATAAAATTTTTTCTTCCGGCAGTGTGAGATAATATGTCCATATTCCTTGCATTCATTACACTGTACTTGGGACAAGTCTTTCTTGGACTTGGATTTTCTTATCAGAAAGGTTGTCTCTATTCCAAAATCATATTTCAAACTCAAGGCCGATTAAGTAATGATTCTAGTTTCTTCCCTGAGAAGCTCCCCCAAAATTGTGTCAAGTGTGGAAGGAGCGCCCCTACTGAGAATGTTGGACCTTAAAATCTCATATCCAGGTCTCATATGCATCAAAAAATGCATGATCTTCCTCCTATCAAAATGTTCTTTCAAATTTTTGATAAAGCAAACAGAAGTGGATTTACCCATGTGAACTAATTCATATTCTATCCACAAATTCACAAAGCCAGTATATTTCTCCTGTATTTTCTTCGTACCCTAGCTGTAAGAAAAAATCTCTATCTCAATCTGATACTGATGAGAGATGTTAGACTGTTGGTACACCTTTTCCATGTAGGTGAACATCTCACTAGTAGTTCAATAACTTTTCATTGGAATAGCAATCTCAATTTCAATGGAGCCAAGAAGCCAAGACACTATTTTGGCATTGTTTATCTTCCACAATTTCAGTCCCTTGGAATCAGATTCATCAGGTTGTTTTGTAGAACCATCCACAAATCCCAAAGGCCATTTCCCTTAACATAGAACTGGAAATGAAATTTCTAGAAGGCATAGTTTGTCCCATTGAACTTTACTGGTAGAATATTCCTTTTCTCCATGGCCATTTCAGCAATAAATAAACAAAAACCTAAGAAAGTATAGTAGCCGAAGGTCCAAAAGAAACCAAAACTTGATGGAATATGTGTGTCCAATCACACACCACAAGGAGGAAGCAAAATCCAATAAAAAATAGCCACAGTTTTAGAACTAATAACAATCCAAAAAAGATAAGTTTCTTGGACTGTCAAACAAGAAGGACAAAACACCCTTCAAATATAATCTAAACCAGAACTAAATTATAGATCTATATAAATATGACTTTGGCAACTTCAGATATAAAGTTTCACAGTGTTTGAAGTAACTGATTAAGAGAAAGAGTAGAAATCCTATTACTGATGGCAATCTTCTAGAGAAAGAACAACAGAGTTGTGCTGATCAGTACAACAATCTCAGAGATCCAAAGTTGAAATAGATGGGTTGATCTCACAAGTCTAAACAGATTTCAATCAAGAACATGTTAAAAAAAACCTGCTCTGATACAATGTCAACTCAATTCAAATCAAAGAAGAACTAGGAAATGAAAGGGTGTGTTCACCTTAGTCACATGCCCTGAAATGATTAACTTATATATGTAAGAATGCAAGGTTAAGGAAATGATAGTTGTGCCCTTCTCTTACAAGAAAGAATAAAACAAAGAAATAGTGTACATAAGTTATAACATAAAAGAGTGGTCCCAAGAGCTAAAAAAGGAAAGAAGATGCAAGAGACATAAATCAATATCTACATTTAGAAACTGATAGACGAATTGAATGATCTAGAGATATTTAGATTAGGATTTCAGGTTTTGAAATTTTGTTATTCTTGGGAGAGACCTTTCCTTTGTTTCCTTTTTATATTAGTTATGTTTTTATCTCTAATGTTTTGAACTAAGATGATGGAGAAGCAACTTGTAGGCTTCGACATCTTTGAAATTTGCAAGTTTAATGGCATGTAATTCTGCTCTTGAATTTTCTGATTGTTTTATTTTGAGAGGAGGAATTGCAATCTATTTTGAAGTTACACCACCCCACCGTGTGACACCCAAAAAACAAAGCATGAATGGTGTGTATACCTTAATTTTTAAAAAAAAACAACATAATTGTTGTTAATATTTATAAATATATAAATTTTAATAATTGTTTTTAAAATTTAATATTAAGCATGAACCAAAAAGAGAAATTAAAATTTAGAACTAGCCTAATTATAATAATTAATTGAAGCATGGACTTTTGGTAGATTAGATGCCTTAAAACTTGGACCCTTGGTTATGATCTCCTGGCCTTTATTTTTAGTTTCTTTGCATCAAAAGTGTGGTGACTTAATGATAGGAGATTGTAGGAGGAGAAATTAATGGCTTGAATCATCCTGACACACAATTATAGTTATAGTATTTGGCCGATTGGTTGCAAAATAGGACTATTTTTTTTTTACAAAATAGTTACAGTATCTGGCCGACACAGTTATAGTTACAATATCACTGCGGACTATCCACAACATCCTCAATAAAATAATAATCTAAAAAAATCAATCTTATTTTGTAAAATAAGATTTAAAAAATATATAAGTTGGATTAAATCAACTAGTTTGATTGCTTGAACCTTAATTCACTTCATTAATTCATAATATGAGCGCAAAAGCAAAATACATCAGTATAATTGTTGTAATTTGGTTTAGGGAAAGAAACATGGGAAAATGAATTTTCCCACAAAACAAACATGGGGAAAAGAATTTTCCCACTATTTTCCCTTGCATAACCAAACAGTGGAAAGTAAAATTTTCAGACTTTCTCATCCCACCCACTTTCCCAAAACCCAAACAGGGCCTAAGTGTTGTAAATAAAAATAAACAATTGTGTTGAATCTTGCACATATAACTCAATTATTTTCTCAATTTTCAAGACAAGCATTACTTTAAGTAATAATTATGGTACCAAACACTACTTATATTAAGACTTGTCAAAAATGTAAAATTATTTACAAAATTATGTACTTAAACAAGATAAATATGTTTTAAATTCAATAAAATAACTAGATTTTTTTTTCACAAAATAATATCTCAAACCTAATTTGAAGATTATCTAAATTTGATGTCATTTAGCAAGTGTTTCTAAAACAATCTTAAAGAAATTTAACAAATCAAAAGATTAAGCTTTTACAAATTGGTTTTTTGAAGATTAAGGCTGCATTTGGCATCGAGGTTAGGTAACTTATTGGACTTTTAAAGAGTCCAATTTGAAAAGCTCTTTTTAAAAGTCAAGTATTGGCATTTGTTTAACATCATTTACTAATCCACCTTATTTATAAAAAGGAGAATCATTCATTTGGTAATATTGATAAGAAAAGTCCTTACTTTTACTCAAATACCAATCTTGCCCTCATGATTCTATGTAGCACATTGCATCACAAAACCATGCATCAATGCTACAAAACAATTAGTACCACCAATTAAACATTTCCATTTGTCAAAGTTTTCATCATAATTGTGGACCCTAAAAAAAGAATTTGACTAAAATACCCTTTTATCAACAAATTGACCACAATATACCCCTATAATGATACTTGACCAAAATGCCCATACAAGGCACAACAACCAACACCAAAGGGGCCAACTCCCTATGAACACTAAATTGTCCAAAATGCCTCTATAAATAACTAATTAACCAAAATGCCCCTATATTCAACATAAGTACCCATTATATATATATATATATATATCCACAAATATTGTCACAATTTTCAAGTTTGGGTAAATTACAAAGACCCCCTTAACATCCGTTGAAATTCGCCGTTACAATATTTTTTTTATCTCCATATTACCCTGCTAATAACTATTCGTACAATTAGGAGAAAAATACTGTTCATCTTCTTCCCCAAACTCATGATACACCGAACAACATTCTACCTCAGATTTCTTCACATTTCTCTCTCTCCCTCTCCCCCGATCTCTCTTCTTCCCCTTCCCCTGTCTCTCCTCCCCTTTCTTCCTCCCGCTACAACACCTTCCAACCCTATTTCGTCAGAAGTCATCTTCACTACCGTTCCATCAGGTAACATGTCATCCTCGCTGCCTCTTGGTGAATGGTGCCCCGGGAACCAGTGGGTATAGCCTCATGCTCTCGCAAAAAGATGCACAAGTTTAAACCATATTCTTCACCTAAGGGTGACTTAGATGAAGCCTACAATATGGAACACTTGGACTTCGATGAGTCAACTAGAGATGAAGCATGGAATCTAGAGTAGGTTGCCGGAAGAGCTTCTTTAACATATACTAACTTTCCTCCCTCCCAAACCTTCTTGAGTCTCCGTTCTACTTGTAAGCGCTTCAATTTCTTTGCTCTTCTCTATCATTTTATCTCCGTTCACTCTTCTTCTTAGCTCAGAGTTGGAGACAAAACCCAAACCCATCCATGCTTCTCTTTTCTTCTGTTTTTTGACCCTGAAATTTACCACGAGTTCATTCACTTTGATTTTAAGTTGCCTATGTGGCGCACCCTCAAACAACCCTCATCCTACGCACCATCCCACCTTCTCTCCACCTCCAACAACCTCCTTTGCTCCTCCCCCCGATTCATTTTCCTTCCTTGTTCGAAATCCCCTATCTAGATACTCGAGACTCATCGAGTTTCCAACCCACCCTTTCTCATTCAAATCGGTCTCTCTCGTCCCCTCATCGTCAAACGGATACAAGATGGTTGTGCTCTCTTCTAGGTCCTTTTCGAATTTTGTTTTCGTTTACGATTCGACATCCAATTCATGGAACTGATTCAAGGGCTTTTGCCATATTCTTAGCGAGAATTCTCACCAAGAAGGGGTATTCCATAATGGGCACTTATATTTTACGATTCTGAAGCCATTCTCCATAGTGGGTTTTGATTTGGAGATGGGGAAGTGAGCAAAGTCATTCTCCACCGTGGGTGACTCCTTTACAGAAAAAGGGTAAGGAATGATTGACATGGGAATTGAGGATTTGGATGATGTCCTGTGATTGGTGTTGTCGGAGCTGACATGGGAATTGAGAATTTGGATGATGTCCTGTGATCAATACAAAGATGGAAAGTAGAGGTGTTCCAGACGAGTGGAATCTAGGTTCGGAAGCCATAATTTCTATTGCAACCACCAACCGACCCCAATCTTGATAGGGTCGAATATGGGTTCGGAAGAGTTGGGACTCTTCATCGCTTGGTTGTTTCTAAATCAGATGCCATTGTGGTATGGCCGAGGTTGAAATCTGATGAGCAAAGTCCCTTTGTACAGAAATTGGATGCCATTGTAGTTTGTTGTTGGAAAGACAAGACGTCGATCTTTGTTAACGGGCATTGCCGAAGATTAGACATTCTACATTTTTCATCAAAGAAAGTTAGAATTTTCTTCTGTCACTGTTGTTCGTGTATCGTGAATTTGGGGAAGAAGATGAACGGTATTTTTTCCCTAATTGTACGAATAATTATTAGAAGGGTAATATTGGGATTAAAAAATATTGCACCGGCGGATTTCAACGGAAAATTAACAGAAGGGGGTCTTTGTCTAACGGTCATAGTACAAGGGGGTCTTTATCGCAAAACAAAGTACAGGGGGTATTTGTCACATACCCCATAATACAGGGGGGGTCTTTATAATTTACCCTTCAAGTTTTAAAGGATGATCAATAAATTTTAGTTTGATAAAGAATGACAGATGCTTAAATGTACATTGATTAGAACCAATTTTCTAACAAAAAACACTCATGTTCAGACATTTTGAAGTAGTGGTTAATGCTTGATCAAATCAACTGCCCATTGGCATTCAGTCAATCGAGTTTTGGTCCTAGGTGGAATTCTGGATGGTTTGACTATCTTCTTTCCAGGTTTAACAACATTGATTAGCATTGAATCCCTTAGGCTGTGTTTGGTTTGAAGGAGAAAATAGCAAAAGGAAGGGAAAGGTTGGGAAACCTATATAAAATTTGTAAGGGTTTCCCTACCTTTCCTTTCTTTTCCCTACCTTTTCCTTCAAACCAAACATAACCTTATACATTGTCTGAACCCAAGATAGAGAATTCCACAAACTTGTAGCTTAGAATAACAGATGCTGAACCTACAAAATTAAGGCATATGGAATCTCAATTTGAAAAATGCTATTAATCATACTAGAAAAAGGGGCACTTCTATCATTAAAAAAATTAGCGATGCAAAGTAGAAAGGATTATTTCAGACATGAAGCAATTATCAAGCCAAAACAAGATTAAAAAAAGGAATCTTTAATTGGTTTCATTTCTTTATTTTCCTTCTCTTTAATATAATTTTAATAGTTTAATTGCCACTCCAACAATATCACTTAAGAGATTTTTCAAACACCACAACCTTGTTGAAGCAAGCATCTGGTCTCAGGTCTGTAAAAACAAACCCAACTTCTCTAAGGTCATCTTTCAAACTCCATATCTTTATTTGTACGATCCACATCTCTTCTCTGTTCCTTCTGTATTCTTATATATTTGTTTAAATAATCTACTAATTATTTTTATCAGTGTTATTTACAAATATAGTTTGTTTAAACAATCAGAAAGTTTCATATGATTTTTTCAATTATTGATCCTAAGCTTCATGGTTATGAAATGGTGGATTGTGGATTCCTAGGGCTGGCCAAGGATTGTGAAGTTTTGATTTGTATGGCTCCAAATAGAAAACAAACCTTATAGTGTTGAGCATTATCGTGTTGTTTTTGACAATGATACTTGTATTTAGCCAAGTTGGACTATCATTAGGCCTTGATGCTCAGGTTTATATCATTTTCAGGGCTTTTATAGTTCAGTCCAGTCCTAGGGTGGAGCTAAGATTTCTAGGGGTGGACTGAATACTGCCCGTGGATTGATGCCAAATTCACGGGCAGGATGGGGGTTACTAGTAGACTAAGAGGGGCCCGGGCTGCAATTTCAAATTTGAGGTGGATTGCAGTCCACTTATCCCTATATCTATATATCTTTGTGTTAAAATCAATTATATTCAAAGAGTAATGATAGCACATATGTATAGGGTCTACACTTCTGCTGATTTTAGATTTGTAGTCGATTGTAAGAAGAGTATAATAGTGAAGATGAACGGTTTTGATTGTTGTAGAGGGATAGTAAAAGAAAGAGAAATAAGCTGGATAGCCAAGTATTTAGAATTGAAAACCGAGCAACTAGGCTAGGATTGCATGTGAACTACTCAATGGGTTGGCTAGCCCTTACAAGGGCCATTAACTAATGTTTCTACCACCCATTTGGTGTTTTAGTTTATTGACATTTTCTTGCATGAGGTGGCTACTCAAACTTGAATTGAACCCCTGTTATCCCAGTTGTAAGGTTGTAAGTGTAAAATATAATTGTACACTAGTATCTTCTATGTAGGTTTTATACGCATATAATAATTTAATTCCGGTCTAAGAACAGATCAACTTATTTTTCTGATATTAAATATTAATGCAAAATGCATATGTTAAAGAAAGGAGAAGCAGCAGTTTTTTTTTTTTTTTTTGATAGAACCAAAAGGGGCTATACAAGATGGGGGTAGCACATCCCCAAACAGAAAAAAGAGGGGAAGGAAGAGAAGCTAAAGTAAGATTAACGGACTTTGTTGGAGAAGATAGAGCTTCGTGCACCAACCAATCAGCCTTCTGGTTTGCCTCCCGATAGATATGCCTATACGCCAGACCTCTTCAAAACTCGTCCTTTAGCTTGATGCAGTTCTTGATGATGTGTCTTATCTTCCAAGGAGCTGGGATCTTCTGCTTGAGACAGGAGAAGTAGCAGTTTAAAAGCAGGAAATACCTAGATAAATGCATACAAAGAACCAAAAGGAGAATAATTAATAGAACACAACCTATAGACTAGTCAACAACTTGAAGGTAAGAGAAGCAATACAAAGAAAGAATTTGTTTGGATTATGGTTGAGCTGGCCTCGAGTGCCACATGTCACCTCCACGGCCACCTTATCACTTCGGCCACATTGGCATCACGTCATTGGATAAGCGCAACCAAGATAGGAGGGTGTCATACAGATAAGGAGGATAGATCCGTCGGGGATTAGGTCTTATCCCAAAGTCCTCGACGAATAACCTCATCTCGACAACCCCAGAAGCCTCATTCGAGTAGGACACAGATCCTCAGCTATAAAAAGATAACTCCCGTTCAAGGTAAAGGACTTTGACTCTAGCACCCATATTGTTATTTTGTTCAGACCAGCATTGCTCTCAACTACTTGGCCCGACCACCCACCATTCTCGACTAACTTAAGCGTCGGAGTATCTACTTGGGGAATAACTCTTCGGGCCTCTGACTACTTTCTTGGTTTCAGATCTTGGAACACGGCTTCATCCTTTCACATCGGCCTTGCCCAGTTGGCAAGATTATCTGGCTGCGACCTCAATTTGGGACACCTTGGATTGAACAACATCAAAATTTAAAAACAACAAAACCGAAAACAAAGATTAAAAATGCAAGAGATGAATCACAAATTTCCATTTTCTGTTTCACTTGGGAACGATCACAATGTAAATAGATAAAGAATATGGAAACATGCTCCATCTAATCCTAGAAATGAATATCAAGATGGTCTTACCTACAAATACTATTCATTTCAAAATGATAATCAATGCAAAACCCTCTTTAGTCCTTCTAACAACATTGAAAATTTGTAGGAGAGTCAAGTTAGAACCTGCAACAAAAATTAAGGAGGAAATCAAATCAAATAACCATAGTCAAAAACATCAAGAACAAACACTTACCAATTTATATATAATCAAAAGTTTTAGAGATATTTCGAACAAACCCTAAAAATTGGGGAACACAATAACAAACTTCACCTCTTTTCTTGAACAAAGTTCTATCTAAACCTAGAGATGGCAGTAGAAATGAGAAATAAATAGAGAAGAAGAAGAAGAAGAAATGCACTAGTGACTACTACAATGCATATAGTGTGGGAGAAACAAAAGGTAGGGTTTCCAACATTCCAACAATTTTAGTCAAAATAATGAAAGGGATATTTCTATCATTTAGAATTTTATTTGGGATATATTAGAATTCAATTTTTTTTCTTTCAAAACACAAGTCTGAATAAGTCAATAGAATAAGGACCTTTAAGCTCCTTCTAACTTTTTCAGTCGGATAAGTCGGTTCTAACCCAACATTACCAAACACCTAAAATTGTACTTATTTCCTTGTTTAAGTGCTAAAAGGAGATAAGGCCTTATTTTCCAAAATCCCAAACGTAGCCTAACACCATTTGTTGACATATACTTTTGAATGATTTTTTCACAATACAAAAAATATCAAATGATTATTTTGCATTATAACATTTTCATATTTTATATTAGAAACCTATGTAATAAAACATTTCTTCAAAATATATTTTCATAGTAAAAGTTATAATTATGTGTTTAGATACATTCAAGGATTAAAGTATTGGTATTGAGTATTGTATTGAACAACTTAGATACAGATACGCTTTAAAAACGCATGGATATGTATAAAAATATGAAAACACTTGTATATACCAGAGAAACACACGCAAATTTCATAAATACATCAATAACACTAAACTTATGGTCAAATAACCATAAATAATGTTTAAATATATAAGAAATATATACTTAATGATGTACATAAAAAATATATTATAATTAATATAACAGAATACATAGTTATAATACAATCCATTAATTAAGAATCCAAGATGGACCTATTATATTTATCATAATTGTTATACTAATTATTTTCTATTTTATTATTTTTACTTCTTAACATTAACAAAAAAAGTTAACTAAATATTAAATTCTCAAATATAAATTAAATTATCAATTAATAATTTTTAAAAATATATAATTTTAACTTAAAATATATCTAATCAGTTAAAATTTCTAGGATATATATATATCATAAATTTTAATTATTAAAATAATTATTTCATTATTAAAATTTTATTTTTATAAATTTTTTGAAATTAAAAATCATTTTTATATAAATGTAAATTAGTGGATTTGATACATTCAATTTAATATTATATTCTTGAATATCTTATAAACAATTTTTTTTGTAAATAATAAATATATTATAATTTATTGTAAATTAAATCATTAATTAATAATTACAGAAATATATAAAATTTGTAAGATATATATCATGTGCAAATTTATAAATTTTAAGTAGTAAGGTAATTATTCTTCTACTAATACTTTATTTGTATAAATTTCTTAAAATTAAAATCATCTTTTGATTAATTATTCTACTATTAATACTTTATTTGGATACACATTTATAAAAATTATGTTATTTCATTAAATATCGCAACGCATAACAGTGCAATGTTTTGAGTTTAAATCACACCATTATCATCATTTACATTTTTAATAGAAGACATTGCATATACGTAAGTATTGGTACGTATCAGTCGATATGCACCCGTATCGGTCCGATTCACGTGACTTACAAGATATGTTTTCATTCGTATCGGTCAATATGCACCTGTATCGCTCTGCTCCGACACTGATACGTATCGATATTTAAATCCTTGGATACAATAATATATTATTATACTTTATATTATAAATGTATTAATAATTTAACAATAAAATAATATTGTAATATTTCTATTATGTACAATAATATTATATACAAAAATCACTAGGGTTGTCATATTTGTCACAACTATCATTGTAAGTCTCCTATTTTAAACAACACTTAATAAGTTGAGAATGTAATTCCAATAAAAAATTAATTAAAGATAATACAATATATCAAAGGAAAAGAGAGATAGGCTCAAAATCATTCAGTGTTCTTCATCACCTAAGCTAGCTTATCAAATTTCATCTAAAAATACCTTACTTACCTTTGAATAAAATAAAATCATTTTAAACAAATTTCACCAACTCATTCCTCTAAAACTTCATTGCAATTATAATACATCTCCACCATCTCAACATCACCAATACATCTTGTTTTTTCAAATATAATTCTCATTAAATCATCTAATTATATATGTCCAAAATGAACCCTTATCTCCTAATAGAATAATTGCATACATGCCCTTGGATTATGGTGTCCAATCATAAAGTATTCATTGTCCCCCAGTTATTAATCATATATTATGCTAATGATTTTTAAACACACTTTTTCTTGACTATTAAATTGGATTTATATCATACTCCTACAAAATTATTGTTTCTAGATCTAGTCTCAACTCAACAGCCTAACAACTAGTCTCAACAACTTTTGTAGTTGTTTATCAAGAACTTAGTTTTCAAAAGAGATAAAAATAGAAATAGATAATTACTTGTAAAAAACTAATAATATTATTAATAATAAGAATTGTATATCATGTGTATCCATGTGAATGACAAAACTCTTTCGGTTTAATAGCTAATCCAATATACTAACAATTTGTTTAACACATCGAGAATCAAAATCAATAACCTTCACAATAAATTCAACATCTCCTCTTAACTTCCAAAATTTCTAGTGTCTTAATGATCCTATTAATCTTAAGTGTCTTTTTAAAATTGTCATCGCTTTAATTGATATATATTCAATAGTGATTATAATTTCATACACATTACTTTTGATCCAATCCATTTTTTCATTGATTAAATTAAAATTTAAATGGTTTTTGACACAATGGACAATGGTATGAATGGATCATTTAAGTGCACACCACATTGAATATGGCGTTCTTTTGCACTATTATATGGATTGGTTCACACTGTCTAATATAACATCATTTATGCTTATTTTTTTATAGACAAGTCCTCACTATCATGTTTTTCTCTAAGAAAAAATGATTACGTGTTTCAAACTCTAAGGTTTTTTCATCAATTTCATTGTTTAACCAAAAAATCAAAATTAAGCTTTAACTTATTTTATTAATTAAATCATTAATTATTGTTTCTCTTGCATGTGAGATATACAATTTTGATTTCTCCCTTGAAATTTTTGAGAAATTGATAATATTGTTTATTTGGTTCCATTGTTACCATATAAGCCAATTTTTTTTTTTAAAAATGGCAATTATATTTGTTTGGAAGTATTTTTCAATAATTATTTTTAATTAAATCACTATCTATGTTCTCCATGTCGGATGCCATGTCATCCATGTGGCTACCCAAACTGGAGTGACATAGAATTGCCACTTTAATTTTTGGGAATTGGTAATTTAGAAAAATGTAAAATTTTTACAAGAAAAATGGATTTTTCTTGGTGACTCTTGTCACCCAATAAGGACAGAAATTCTTAGGGTTCAAGGACCAAAGTATGGTGTGGGAAGGTGTTAGGCACCCTACATGCACCTGGACAAATCGGACTCTACTTTACTGATGTTCCAAGGATAATTTTAAATTTTTTTTAGATCAAGAATGTTGTAAACATCATGCTAAATTAACAAAAAACTACAACCTAACAAATAATAGGAGTACACATTCTAAAAAACATACTAAACAATGAGAAAATGATTGAATGATTTAACTAGAAAAGTTAAAAATTGTAAATTACAACTATCAAAATAGAATTAGTGATACTAATTCTACAATACAAAGCCACAAATAGAAACTTAGAGATGCTAAAAATAAACTAAAAAAGATGAATAACATGTCGAGGCGTAGGTTGAATATGACCACTATAAATGCACATGGAGTCCAAACTTAATCTAATACTGATGTAAAGAATGAGAAAGACTTTTTACTACCGATTAGTTCAACCTACGACATAAGAAATGACCTAATTGAGAGAGGAAATAAAATGTATTTTCTAAAGGGTATTAAGGAATGTAAAAATGAAATGAGTCATTGATAAAAGCAGAAAATGGTTGAGTATAAAGTCTACTAAAAGAATTAAATGCTTTATTGTGCAAAAATGGAAAACATGACAATTTCCTAACCTGATGAATGATGATTAAGTGAAACCAAGCCCTTGGTAAACTTGGGCAATTAAGAAAATTAAAGTGGAAGATGATGTCTTGTATTTTGTTGCATGCAATGCAAAATAAACTTTGATTGACAAAACGCAATGTTTAAAAGAGAAAAGCCAAGTGCAGTTGCAAACTAATAATGTAATGGTTTATTGAAAAACCTTTATGGGAAGCAGAAGAGAAATTGTGTCATTCAATACTAACTAAAGGAAAATTAGAAAATATTGATAAGACTATGGATTACCTATTCAATTGATGGAACCAATTCATTAAATGTAAAATATGATGCATGGAATGAATTTAGGGAAATGATCATAGTTAATCTAAAAAAACAATAATCAAGTAAGCCAATAACTTAATCCTAGTGAGAAAAAGAAACTAAAATTAAAAAAAAAAAAGATCTCTAACATAGGATAATACAAACCTAACACTTGAACTGAGAGGGGTAGCAAGCCAGAATAGATAACTTAATTATTCATGAGGACAAAATGACTTACAATAAAGGAAAACCAAATTTTCCAAACAGAATTGTTTTACTTAGGACAAGCGATGTTCACCCTCGAACAACCAATGAGCTAATCCTACTTGGCTACTTAATAAAAAAGAAATTAAAGAAAACTGTATGGCAAATATGATATTAAATAATCTAACAAAAGTCATACCTCATAGAAGACTACCAATTGGAATCACCTTGTCCGTCCATTGATACGTGCTTACAACCTCCTCTAACTAGAATCTTCTTCTTTAATTACCATTGTGAATGCATAGTATATGAACACCCTCTACACTTTGAAGTTTTCCTTAGCAATGAAATAAAGTCCTAATTACTTTTAAAAAGCCAAACATATGAATTGTATGGGCCAAATGGCATAACAAGTTTGTTGTCCAACTAGTTTTCAACTACACTCTTCTAGGCATGTTTCAATCTTCTTTCCTTTAATACATGACTTTGGGACTTCTCTGTCTTTAAGTCTACAATGGGAAGTAGGGAGTTGTGGTGGGATAACTTTATAAGGTTTGGAACATTTGGAGAGGATGAAAATATTCTCACATAAACATGGAAGCACAATGAGCAGTGAAGGTTTTTTTTTTAATGACTAGAAAAGATGCAATAAGTTTTTAGCTTCATTTGGGATAAATATGGGGAGCTTCTCAAACATGGACATGAAAGAGGGAGATTAAGGATTGTCTTGGATATGATAGGGGTATTTTCTAGGCTTAATAGATGTAAAGTAGTCTCCCTCTAGGTCTTTCTAGTGTGTCTAAGTGAAAGGTAGTAGGGGTATTTATAAAATTTCGGAGAGAACTCTAGACAAATCAATGGTTGGGGCTTATCGGTTAGGAAATCAAGGGTTGGGGTTTAAAGTGTTTCTGAAGGGAGATTAATTATAGGAGAGGGCTGCCAAACCAGCCATGTGAGAGATTCTCTAAATCAATCAAGAGGATAGATGGAATGTCTTAGTGATAAAGGTAAAATTTTGCAAAAAATAGATATTCAAAGTTTAGGTGATTGGCTTGATTGATTGGAGACTTATTAGGTGGTAAATTTTGAATTTGAAGATTGTTATAGGACTCAGAAAAATATATGGTCGTGTGGGTCCCTTGGTTCAAAGTTTTAACGAAGAAGATTCTAAACAAAGGATTCGAATCAAGTCTAGCTTCGGATCTCAAGACAGAGGGAGTAACGATGTTGGAATTGGACGATCATAGCATCCTTAGACTCAGAATTTTGAGCTCTATGTATCTAGAGACGTGGATTTTTTGTTTGATGTGATAAGGTTCGAATTCAAAATGATTCTAATCAGACGATCAAAAACGGTTCTGACTTCGAGTCTTAGGATGGAGGGGTAAACATGTCAAGTTTTAATAATATTAGTATAGTTGGGTTTGGAATTTTAGGCTCTATGTACGTATTGTGTTGGATTTCTGACATGGTATAAAATAAGGTTCAGGATAATCAAACAAGTAAAATCAGTTTCATCTTCAGATCTTAAGATGAAGGGATAAATGGTGTCAGATTTGGATGATCTTGGTATCATTAGTCTTGGAATATTGGGATATAAATACCTATGATATTGGATTTTTGACTTGATGTGAAATAAGGTTCAAATCGAAAAGATTTTGATCAAACGATTGGAATCAATTTTGGCTTCATGCTTTAAGATGAAGTAATAAATGGTTTCAAGTTTGGGTGATATTGGTATTATTGGATTTGAAATTTCAGGATCTACATACTTATGGTGTTGGATTTTTACTTTTTTGTTAAATAATGTTTAGGATCAAAAAGATTTTGAAAGGACGATCAATATCAATTTTTGGCTTTGGGTCATAAAATAAAGGGTAAATGGTGTCAGATTTGGTTGATCTTGGTATCGTCGGATTTAGAGTTTTGGTATTTATATATCGAAAAGTGTTGGATTTCTAACTTAATGTGAGATAAGGTTCATGACCAAAAAAATTCTAATCAAATAATCGGAATCGGTTTTGGATTCAAGTCTTAAGATGGAGGGGTAAATAGTGTCGAATTTGGATGATCTTGGTATGGTTAGACTTTGGAATTTTGGGATCTACATACCTATACTATTGGATTTCTAACTTGATGTGAGATGATGTTTAAGATCGAAAAGATTATAATCAGATGACTGGAATCAGTTTTGGCTTTGTGTCTTAAGATGGTAAATGGTTTCAAGTTTAGGTGATCTTGGTATAATCAGATTTGGAATTTGGGGCTCTATGTGCATATGGCAAGGATTTTAATATGACATGATACGCATTGATTCCGATCGATACACAACGTCTTCTTTTAAAAAGTCAAATAATGCTAATAATGTGATTTGAACCCAAATCACCTCATGTGTGGCGTCAAAATTATTAACATGCCTTCAACGATTAAGTCATCTCGTGACTTGTGATATTTAATGAAATAAAAATTTTATTAACTTGTCTATCCAAACAAATAATCAATATTTATGTTTAACAACTCCAACTAAAAGAAATAAAATTTAAAATTAGTATTTTATAAACAAAATGAATAAATAATATATCAATTCTACATTTACATCAAAATATTTTAATCTCAACAAATTTATACAAATAAAATAGTAATAATAAAATTACTACTTAAAATTTATAAATTTGTGCATGATATATATCTTACAAATTTTATATACTTTTATAATTATTAGTTAATATTTTAATTTAGATTAAATGGCAATATATTTATTATTTACAAAATTAAATATTTTGTTTACAAAATATTCAAAAATATTAAATCAATTTAATCTACGAATATATGAAAAAATGATTTTTAATTTAAGAAATATATAAAAACAAAAAATTTTAATAATCAAATAATTACTTTAATAATTAAAAATTTTGAATTTTAATATGATATATCCTAGAAATATTAATAGATTTGATATATTTTAAGTTACAATTATATATTTTTATAAATTATTAAATGATAATTTAATTTATATTTGAGAATTTAATATTTGGTTAATTTACTTGTTAATGTTAAAAAGTAAAAATAATAAAATAGAAAATAATTGATATAATAATTAGGATAAGTATAATAGGTTTATCTTGGACTCTTAATTAATGGATTGTATAATATCTATGCATTCTGATATATTAATTATAATATATTTTTTATGTACACCATTAAATATATATTTCTTATAGATTTATAAATTATTTATGGATATTTGACCCTAAATTTATTGTTATTAATGTATTTATGAAATTTGAATATGTTTCCCTAATATATCCAAGCGTTTATATATTTTTTGTCTGTGTCCATATATTTCCAAAGCATATCCGTATTTGTATCTATATCCAAGTTGTCCAATATGATACTCGTACTGATACTTTAATCCTTGGCTATGGTATTGGATTTATAATTCATTGTGAAATTAGGTTTAAGATTAAAAAGATTATAAACAAACAATACAATATTGAATTTGGGTGATCTTAGTATCGTTGGACTTGGAATTTTGAGCTCTACGTGCCTACAATGTGAAGGTTTAACTTGGTCATCCAAATTCTATAAAATTCCAGAAATACCACTAAGTAATTTACGAGGTTAGTTCAACAGTTGAACTATGCTTAAAGCTCGAAGTGTTGTAGAAAGACAAAAAAGATTGGACAGTGAAAAATTGGGGTTTCAACATGCCAAATTTGTGTAATCAATTTTGAAGTAATTTTTTTTATTTTTAAAAGTCAACCAACCAAATGGTACATTCAACCATTTTTTGCTGAATCATTAATGTGGCTTCAACATGGTACCGATTTCTATGAAATTGGCAATGGTTTCAAACACCTCCATAATGTCTTTAATGTGATTAGTAAGTATACCATATAAAACATAAGCACATAAAAAATTGATATTAAAATTTGGTGTGTTCTAAGTGTTTTCACCTCTTTTGTCCCATGTAGTGTCTAATGGCAATTAGGTCTCAAATTAATTAGAATAAACAATTGTGCACCGAGTTTTGTGTGCGACTCAACTACTTTCTCAATTTTCAAGATTAAAACTTTTATCTTAAGAAATGATCATGATACCAAATAGTACATATATTTAAACTAATTAGAAGATACAAAATTAGGCAGTTAATTAAACAATAAACTCATGTTTTAAATTCAATACACTATCCAAAACAACTAGATTTTCCTACAAAGAAATCTTTCAAGTGTAACTTGAAGATCATTTAAACTAGGTGCTTGAAAAGCTTGCAATCAAAAGACTTAGAAAGATTTTAAAAGTTGGTTTTTAAAGACCAAGACCCTTTAGCAACTTGTACTTTTGAAAGGTCTTTTCAAAAGACAAAAGTACCAATGGATCATTTGGTAAGCGAGTTTACTTATGCAAGTGCTTCCTAAGAAAAACTGATCCAAGTTAATTTGGTGCCAACATTCTTGTGTTCTATCACTTACCCGAATAAAGGGAGAGGCAAGAGGAGATTAAGCATTTTCAGCGGGTGGGTAAGCAACTTACCCTCTAGGAGGGTACCGTTTACTCAGGTAATTAATACTCTTTAAAAAATTTGCTTATCATGGGACCCAATATGGCTATAGAAGAATGTGGGGATTGTGGTCAATTACTCAGTTAACTAACTCACCCTTCACAAGATACCAGCAAATGAATGGGGCCTAAATATGTAGAGTCTATCTATGGTGACAAAAGTATCATTTTAGACTGTAACATTTTGTTAAAATGACAACCCACTCCAAATGTACTTAGGTAGTGTTTGAGAACACTTAAAAAAAATACTTCTTTTAACAAGTACTTTTTAAGAGATGGGACCACACAATAAGTGATTATTAAGTGGTTTTATGTGTTTGGTAAAAAAGTGGGGAATAAGTACTTTTTTAAAAAAGTGACTTTAAGTTGGCTTTTTTTTAAGTACTTCTCCAAAAAAATGGGACAAACCAGTCCCTAATAATTTTTTTTAATGCCTAAAATACCCTCATGAGGGTTATATCTCCTCCTCCTCCATTCATTTGAACATCTCTACTATCAGGTAGTAGTGCACCAGTTGCAAGTCCACTGACGACCATCATCGTTCCTGTTCAACGCCGCCACTCACCATTGTCACTGAGTCCTTGTCTGAAAGCCCAAGGTACAACTCGGCTTCTCCTTAAGATTTCATCCTCGTTAATAGAAACCCTTTCAGTCTCATCGAAATTACACAGAGGTTTTGAAAATTGGAATCTAGGTCAAAGGAATCAAGATTATGGCATACCTGTTGTTTGTCAGTGAGTTTCTTTCTCAATGAGTTCTGCCGATTTGAATGTCGTCGAAAATGCGCGGAACTGAGCAACTTCCGACCATTAACAAAGAAGTGAGAATGACTAGAAAATGAGATTTTAAGAAATAATTTTAAGGAACCTCTATTGCTCCTCAATTGGACTTTGGCGTAGTGGCATGGAAATAAAAACTTAGGCCTGGAAATCAAAATTCCAAGAGAGATTTTGGAGGATTGGCATATTGAGAACCTCCATGGGAGAGAATGCAGAAAGAAATGGAGCTTAGCGAACAATGAAGATGATGAACTATCATCATTGGTTCTATACCGTGGGGAAGATGATGGATAGTGGATTTCGGGGGTTCCTGAAGAAGAAAAGGAAGAAGTATGAGATGGAGAGGGATGCCGGAGTATTTATTATTTATTATTTATTAGTATTATTTATATTTATTATTTATTACTATAATGATTATTTATTATTTATTATTTATAATATTGGGTCCACATGGTGATTCACGTGTGGGTCCACGTGGACTCTCAATTAAAATGTATATCATAATATGGGAAAAGCATTGTATATATGTATAAGTGAAATGATGGTTAAAATTGTCATTTGTGTCAATATAAGCACTTATGGGGAAAGTACCTTACCAAACATCTCCACCCTAGTAAGTGCTTAAAAACATAATAAGTGATTTGGAAATTGGGTTACCAAACAACCTTAAATGGTTGTTAAAATAAGTATTTCTAAAAAGTACTTGTGAAAGAAGTACTTCTTTTAACAAGTACTTAATCATCAAATAGGAGTTACCCATAAGTTGTAGCCCTTACTAGATCCCTAATAAAATTGAGACATCTTCTTACATTTATTTGAAATAAATTAAGCATGTTAACTCTTGATGCACTCCAAATCTAATCTTAACAAAGGTGTTAAAATTGACTTTCATTTTATCAATAAAATATTCAAAAAATAATAATTTTAATTCCTTTTTTCTCACCACAAGAGGTGTATCCTCTGTTCATTTCTCTCTTTCCTATTTTTTGTTCTTCTTACTACAACTCCTTAACTAAACGAGATGATCATTGCTCCTTTACTCACCACCACAACAAAAACAATCATTGTTCTCTCTACTCTTGTTTGTTTTTCACATGATATCACCATCAAAGTTTTGTTTGACTTTAGATAACCTTTGAACCTAGGGTGATATATCGAATGCCAAATTGCTTAAAGGTACTACAATATTTTTGAAACTATACTCATGCATCAATCACCACTGCATAGTGTGATTCAATTTGATATATTAATATGACAACTCGACAAACTTTTGTTCTTCTACATGAATTTTCAAAACCACACAAGGTGTTGAAATAGTAAATGAATTGGTCTAAATTACCTTGAATTTATCATTAATTCATATACCTCTTGCATTTATTGTTTTGCTTTTCTTCAAAAAGTTTTCGAGGAAAGATAAAATAGATAAGGGGACTTTATTTCATTTTTAGTGTATCCCAAAAGCAAATATATGGATACAAATCAAAAGAAATTCAATTTTACAAATTGTTGAGCATACCATATAGAAGCAAACTTGATACAAGCAATGTAATGAAAAAATGAGTAGTGAAGACAATTCAATTGGTGGATATTCTCAATATTTTCACCCTGGATATTCTCAATATTTTCACCCCAAAATAGAATAAAGTAAATAAAATATTGAATATTGACAAAGATGCCTTAGAACTTTTCCCTTCTCCACATTAATTCCACAAAAAAGGTTGACATGTATTAGTGCCACCGCTGCTATCCTTTGTTAAAATATAATATGTCTCTACATGTATTTTTGCCCTGTATAGGACCTTAGTGCCAAATACAACTCTTGTATACCAACAAAACTCAAATGGCTTATCATCATTCAAGAGTTTTGTCTTACTAGTAAGTGTGCACATGCTTTGCACATGGAAATTCTAGATGATGATAATTATAGCGATAATATATCAAAAATTTTCTATAAACTTTATATATATTTTTTTGTTTTTTATTATTAATCAGGTGCATATTGCAAAATCCAAATCTAATTACATAAATACCCCATCCAAATATGTAATAATCATATCAAACTATAAAGTTTCAAGTATCATTGGTAGGCTTACCTGCTTGGCTAACTCTTCTTTTTGTAGTGTTTTTATCTTTTTGGTGTATTTTTTTATTTTTTTGTTTATCAAAAAAATATAACATTTAAATAGAGAGAACTTAATGAGGTGAAAAGTAGTAATTCAAGTTACAATTTGAACCTTACAATTAAGTAGGGGCTAAATTCAAAAATTAGTATTTTAGTCATTATTTTAAAAATCAGACTAGACCAGACACTTGAACCATTTGGCTCAGGAACTAGTCAGGTCAGTAGTTCCATTTTGGCCCTAAACTACTATTTTACAAAAAAAAAATGAAATGGTTAGAGAACCGCTGACCAGGATGGTTTAACCATTAAAATGTTTGACTTGGTTAATGGTTCTTGAGTTGCTTTCAGACTAATTCCAAATTTTTTTATTTATTTTAAAATAGAAAATATAAATTAGAAAATAAAAAATTGGAATCATATCTCATAATCTTGTTCGGTTATTCCCAATGGACAATTAGTTAGGATTTTTAGGCCATGTTTGGCTCAATTCTCATTCTTACCCAAAATGATATTCTAAAATGGACAAAAATGGGTAAAAATAGGTAGAATGAGAAAATATTACTATGAACCAAACATTTTTTTTCTAAAAATGAATTCTTCTCAGACTGACAAGTGTATTATGTTGCTCATTTTCATTCTTCAAAATAAAAAAAAAAGCTATGGCAGTATTCATAAACCGCCAGCCTAGGTCTCCAAAACTATTGGCATAGATGTTTATCAGTGGATGACCGGTAGTTAGGGCTATCAATTGAATTGGATTTGACCCAGTCCAATATTGGTCCATTTACAAATGGACTGGACCAGATCCAGCCTAATCTAGTCCAAATAAAATGCAAACGGACTCAATCCAAAATGAATCAAACACCAAAATAGCATGAGTAATCTTGAAAAAAATATATATAAAAAAACTACAACACCTGTTACAATCCAATCCAATCCAATTAAAATGCAAACGGATTGGATTGGATCCAATCCAATCCAAAGTGAATAAATAAAAGTGCTTTCATGTAAAGCACTTTTATAAAAGTACTTTTGTAGAAGTACTTTTGTAAAAGTGCTCTGTAGAAGTACTTTTATAAATGTGCTTTTGTAAAAGTACTTTACTTTTTAAAATTACTTTTGTGTATAAGTAATTTTATAAAAGTGCTTTCACAAAATTACTTTTATAAAAGTGTTTTTGTAAAAGTGATTTCATAAAAGTGCTTTCATAAAAGTGTTTTTATGCCGGATTCAGTTTTGATTAATTTCAAATTGGACAAGGGTTTCGCTTCACGATCAGATTACTAGGAATTTGGTTTAAGTTCGATTCAGACCAATTTATTTTGGATCGGCCAAATCCAATAATTATAGCAGATCGTCCAAATTCGATTTGGTAAGGTTTGGATCGTATTGGATCCAATTCAAAACCCGTTCATTGACACCCTTACTAATAAGCATCTATGGCAGTAGTTTTGTAGGTTGAGTTTCCTCAAAGAATGAAAATGAGCAAGATGTGGCATGATTATTTTTCATGCTGCAGGCTACTCAATTTTTGTGCTATGGAGCTGATTTTTCATTCTAGAAAGAATATGGCTCATGGTAAGAACTTTGTAACCAAACACTAATGTTATTCATTCTTGCACAGAATGAGCAAGAATTAAAAAAACAAGGCCCAAAGCAGGGAACCAAACATGGCCTTAGTTTTTCCATTTTGATTTTGAGTTTTTTCATTTCTGTGATTTTTTTTTAAGTTATAACAACATAAAAATTGCAACTCCAATGAAGAAATCAAAAGATTAATGCAAGAGGTGAGAGATTAAACACCAATCTTATATTAGAAATACGAGATACACCAATGAAGCAAGCAATCTGGGATCTGAGATAGATTTAGAAAGATGTAAAAAGAGGGTAAACAATGTTGTAGTAGAAGTGATGATAAACATGGAGATAACCATCACTAGTGACTTCTTCTTCTTCTTCTTTTTCTTTTTTCTCACTTCCCAACTTTAACCAGCTGCCTCCTTCTCAAAGTCTCACACTCCCCTCTCATAATAATGTATATAATCGGTGGACTTTAACCTAATTCTAATCTAACAGTCAAAATGCGGTTTTGTTTCAGGGTCAGCTTTTAAAACCTTGATTTTAGTCAGAATTATAGATTTGTTCAATTTTTTCTATATTTTTTTTGTATTTTGTGTCTAAAAATAAGTATGATATGTCGCACTTACTTTTCTTTAATATGCTAACTATATTATAATATATATGTGCCTAAATGCCTTTTTTTGCAAAATTTATGTATTTTTTATATTTTATTAATTTTTATTATTTATTTATGACATTAAAAGGTTAACACATTTAACCCAAAAGTTGAACTACTTATTATTAATTTTTATAGTTCATTTTTTGTTACTTCTAAATTATGTATTTCATTTTCATTATCAATAAAATAATTCTTTCTTATTACACTTATTTTCTTAATTTGATTAATAAAAATATCATAAATGTATATTTTTTCTACATTTTTTTTGTAATTTTCTATATTTATTTTTATTTTAAAAATTTTATTACCTAATTATGACTTCATAGGTTGATCAATTTGATTCGGATGGTTGAATTGCTTAGCTAACACTTGGATAAAGATGGTTTTGTTTTTGGGTTAGTTTCAAAATATATGGGTTTATATTGTTAAAAATATTGACAGAGATTTAATTAGTAGCATTTATTAGCGAAAACTAACTTAAAATATAGATTTAATAAGAGAAAAAAGGATTTGACACCTTAAGTATAAGACTTAATGAGAGGGGATTAAATGAGGTGAAAAATAATAATTGAAGTTACATTTTCAATTGTTGCAATTAGAAATGGATTAAGTACACAAATATGATCATTTTAGTAGCCACTAAAACTGACATTAAAGCTATAATAAAATGACTTTTATACCCTTTCTTAAACAAAGAAATAGAGGGTAATTTTAGTCTAGAAAAATTTTCACTACATTCACTTTTATAGTATAGATTATATACCTAAAATTAGTATAAAACTTTAATGGCCATAGTAGTGGAAAACTAAAAATGAGATAATAGCAAAGAAAACAATGATGATCTCTGCATTGGTGGTGGGCAAATAAATCTTATAATTGTCTCATTCAGATAAGGGGTTATAGACAAGGAGGGAGGAAGTGAGAGATAATAGGACTTAAGGCTTTGAGTTTGAGAGAAAAAGAAAGTGCTTTTTCCTTGTTTTCAATATTTTACTTATAAAAATTGAAAGCAGCCTTTTTTAAGACAAATGAGAAATTTTGAAATCAATCTTAACACCTTTGGTTCGAACTCTGATTTGATTATATGTTTGAATCTCTAAGCTTGAACCTCTCCCTTTTCTAGTTCTATGCCTGGTTTAATTCTCAGAAAATTGGCTTTGGGCCTAAGCTTTAGGTTCTAGGCCTTTAGTATTTCAAATACCAATGATCAATAGATCATGCCATTATATTTATATCTTTAGACATATATAACTATATCTAATATTACAAAAAATCTATTATATAATATATTATACTTTAGTCCATTTTGGTTTGTATGAGTTTGGGACCACCAAAACCAGTCTCAAATCGACAATAACTAGGACACAAGACCAAGAGCCAAAACCTACTCAATAATAATTGGATTGGAACTAGAACTGACCTAATCGGTTCAATCTGTTGGGTAGGCCCAATCCATTGAAAATCCTAGCAATAGACCTATTCATGGGCCAAGTATCTTGACAGGCTGGCTTGGCTCGACGTATTCGACATCGGGCTTGGACAAATTTTTTGGCCAATGGGCTTGAGCTCTAAATAAACATTGGGCCCCTCTGAGCTTTACCGAATAATATTATGTATATAATAAAAAAATAATTTTATTAATTATATAATAATATGTAATAGTATTATTAGTAGCAAGAAAGTATTATATAATATATTATTAATAATATAGAATTAATATATTATAAATTTCTGTTCAAATTAGGCTTTGAGCTAGGGCCTGACCCAACCATTTCTACCCTACCTAGTGGGTACCTTCCCCATTGGAGAAGGTTTTGTTGCTTGAAGGACAGATTTTGGGGCAAGGATGGGGTTTGGGATTCAACAACTTGTATAGGTACAGGTATGTCAGGTAAGGTATGATATTAGGCTAAACCCAACCTTACCCAACCTGCATATTGTTAGAAAAAGCATATGAACTTTATGAATTAGGTGTTGAATTTAAATTTTGAATTTTATGTGGAAGAAAATTGGTAGTTTATGTTTTTTTACATGTCTAAATCAAATAATTGAAAATTTTGATGTTTGTTCATATTATTTTACTTATTTATTGCTTATATATAACAAGAAATTAGATATGAGTTCTAAACTCAACCCACCCTACCCTTAAATGTAGGGAGGGTAGGGTTGGGGAAGCTTTTGCATTTCATGTGTAAGGAGGGTTTGGATTCTAATGCAGCCCAACATCAAATACCTTGGTGCCTAGGTGGATGAAGCAAAAAAGCAAGACTAAGCCATTTGAGGAAACTCTCTCGAAGGTTGAAAATCAGTTGGACTCTTGGAAAGCAAAAGTTCTTTTGCAAGCGTGCAGAACTACTATGTTAAAAGAAGTAGCCCAGAATATTCTAGTCTACCAGATGCTTGCATCCTATTTCTACAGAAGATCCTAAAGAAATTAGACCAACTCCAAAGAAATTTTTGGTGGCAAGGGGAAAAAATCAGCATGGTGGGCATAACATCTCTTGGAGCAGAATTTGCAAACTAAAATTAGCAGGAGGTTTGGGGCTCAGACAGGCGGAACCAATGAACAAGGCACTCTTTGCCAAACAATTCTAGAGACTCTTTACGAGTGATGATGTCAAGACTATCTTCGAGGTCAAAGCAAAAAGGTCCCACTCCTATTGGTGGAGAAACATCCTAAGTGTTAGGGACCTCCTAACCCCTCACCTATATTGGAAAATAGGAGATGGAGCAAAACTAAACTCCCTAACAGATCCCTAGATTCTCTGGGTCCCCACCAATAAACCTCACATCCGATGAGTTCCAAATCTCTATTGTGCGACATTGGATGATAAAAGACTTCATCACATCTCTTAGAGAATGGAACTCCTAGCTCTTACACCAACTTTTTGAAGACTCCTCAACTGATGCTATCTTAAGTATACCCTTGAACCCTTGACACCAAGGGGATAAATTGTTGTGGAAGAATTCAAAGGATGGCAACTATTCAGTCCACTCGGCCCATAGGAGCCTCTCAAGAATTGAAAAAGTGGGCCCTTCCAGTGAACAAATCAAGTGGTCTAGGCTGTGGGCCACAAAAGCTCCTCTCTGATGTCAACTCTTTGGTTGGAAAGTATTGATGAATGGGGTCAGAACGAAGCAGCCAACTTGGTTCCTGCGGCACTCAGGGGACATCTCTTGCGTTTTATGTGGAAATGCTCCAGAAACTTAGGTGCACCTCTTCTTTGAATGTTCTCTAGCAAGAGTAGTGCCACTAATGGCTCAAATTGGCTTCAATCCAGAAGCCTTCATTGCATTAGGATCACCAAACTTCCTAACCTGGTGACTAGAAAGGAATCCTGAGAAAAAAGATCTCCAAAATTTCTACATGGCTAGACTGCTAGCCATTGAGAGCACTATGGGATCATAGGAATGATGTGCTCTTCGAAGGAAAGTCCTCAGACCCCCTTGAAGTCATGAGAAAAGCAAACACTTATGTCCTAAATACAAGAGCTCTAAATTGGTTTCAGACTCACCACCAAAATGATCACACTTCCCTTCCCACCCATCAGCTATCCCTAAACTCCCCACTCAGTAGTTATAGTTGAGGGATCTTGGAACACAACTACTAGCTCAGCCTCTACGGTTTTGTATTTATTATCTTACACACACAATGTTTGCATTGTAGAAGGACAATAGTGCAAGGCCTTTAACGCCTCAGAAGCTGAGCTTTAGGCAATCATTAGAGGCCTGAGAAGACTCATTTTGCTAGGTGTCAGTCAAGCTACCATCTTGTCAGATGCAAAGGAGATTTTGCTAAAGCTCAAAGGAACCACGGGAAACACAAGGTGGAATGAACAGGCACTGCTCGAGCACATCAAGTATCTGTTTTCTTTTTCTGCGGAACTAAATATAATGTATGTAAACAAGAATGATGTGGACCCTGCTCATGACATAGCTAAAAGGGCCAATGTAAATAGAACTCATATTTTGATCCCTAGACCCCACCCTTCAAGGAATAACTCATATCTCTATATGAGGGGTCTTATTTTATATCCTTAATTTTTGTTGTTTCCAATGGATCCTTTGCTTATACAAAAAAACTTACTACGGGTTTTGGGGTGGATAGAGGTTGGGAGGTTGAGGGATGTCAATGGGTTAGGGTTGACCTGACTTTGACGAGACCTAAACTGATTGGGTCGGTTCCAAGAATTAGAACCAATAGGTTGGTTATGATTCTTGATATATTGTCCCAATTATTACTAGTTTGGAACTGGTTTTACCTAGTCCTAAATCGACTTAGACCTGATCTAATTATATATATAATCGGCTTCATCAAGTCAAACCCGATTGTCTTGAGAATTGATTAATTCTGTTTTGGGTCTAAAATTATAGATCATAACGGGTCTGGTTTAGTTTCGGATCCTTAGTATTTCTTGTTGGGTCAATTTCTGGTTCTACTTCGACCAATTCTAAGTTGGATTTGGACATGATTTTAGGCTTGCGGGCTCGAGTTTGGGCTTAAAACACTAGGCCCGACTTTTTTTGAACCAAGCTCGAGCTTTTTCAAAAAAGCCTGACGTGAGTTCAAGTCCAACTTGATAATTTATATTTATATAATAAAAATATATTTCATTTAATAAAAAATATATGTACAATATTTTTTTCTTTGTTCCTCTTCTCTTTTTTTAAGTATAATAGTAAGATCTTTTATTATTTTTAGGTTTTGAGAGATTTTAATATAAATAAAATATTTTTTATGGAATAATTTTCTAATTTCTGGCCGGGCTCGGGCCTGAACTGGTGTAACTAGCACTGGCGTGGGGTAGCTCGACTGGTTCACCACTTTACCCTTATGACACTGAAAAAAATGGAAGAGATCTTGTTTATAAATTATAACACATCTGATTGAAGTCTAATTGGATTCTCTTTATTGACCATCGTTAGGAATTGGGTTTTACATTACAAAGTCCCGCCTTCGAGAGTTCCAGGTAGTTTTGCCGACCACTGCCCCTCGGTCGTCGACTGACAGAGGTAAGCAACTGCTTCGATCTTTAGCTACTAATTTCTTTTGATCTTGGTTCTTTGTAAAAATATCTGGTCGATCTATGGAATGAGCTCGATAAATCCTTATTCCTCGGGAGAAACAAATTACCATCAGTGTTTTGAGAAATAGGTTTTCCTGCAATTGCTACATTTTCTGATTTTATAGGAAAGATGTAGAAATTACCATAAAACAGGGTAACTTAAACTTTAAATTAGTCCAATCTGTTAAAAGATTAGCAGATTGGGTTAATTGATTGTAAACAGATCCATGTTTTGTACCAATTAAATGGGCGTTTTTGCTCTTTTCCAGATGTCTAATGACGAGGAGAATACCAGAAGTTGCGAGGAGGAAAAAAACCCAGATGCTACTTCTTCCTCCTCGAGCGAAATTGAAGCAACCTGGTACAGTAGCTTTCTCCAACATGCTTCAGTGTATGGCATCGCTGCCGGATACTGCATTTCAGCATCTCTTCTATCTATCATCAACAAGTGGGCTGTCATGAAATTCCCTTACCCCGGGGCACTGACTGCCTTGCAGTACTTCACCAGCGCTGCTGGGGTCTTCCTTTGTGGGAAGCTCAAAGTTGTAGAGCACGACCCACTTGACTTAAGGACTATGTGGCGCTTTCTACCTGCAGCAGTGATATTCTACCTCTCCCTCTTTACAAACAGTGAGCTCCTTCTCCATGCCAATGTTGATACTTTCATTGTTTTCCGGTCTGCAGTCCCCATTTTTGTTGCAATTGGAGAAACGCTTTACTTGCACCAACCCTGGCCTTCAACCAAGACGTGGATGTCATTAGCTACCATTTTTGGAGGAAGTGTGCTTTATGTCATAACTGATTACCAGTTTACCCTGACTGCCTATAGCTGGGCCTTGGCTTACCTGGTTAGTATGTCTATCGACTTTGTGTACATAAAGCATGTGGTGATGACAATTGGCCTCAATACATGGGGTCTTGTTCTCTACAACAATTTTGAGGCCCTCCTTCTGTTCCCGTTGGAGCTACTTATAATGGGGGAGTTGAAGAAGATAAAGCATGAGATTTCGGATGAGTCAGATTGGTACTCTTTTGGGGTCATTTTTCCTGTGGCCTTGTCCTGCTTATTTGGTTTGTCCATCTCCTTTTTTGGGTTCTCTTGCCGAAGGGCAATTTCTGCAACTGGATTCACTGTGTTGGGCATAGTGAACAAACTCTTAACAGTTGTGATCAATCTAGTAATCTGGGACAAACATTCTACACTGGTGGGGACAGTGGGGCTATTAATTTGTATGTTTGGTGGAATTATGTACCAGCAGTCTACAAGCACCGAGCCTAAGGCTGTTGCAGAAACAAAAACAGAAGGGAGTGAAGAGGAACAACGAAAGTTACTTGAAATGCAGACCAACACAGAAAGCAATATCACTGAAAAGGAAGATGTGGATTCCAGACAGTTGAAATGAGGGTGCCATTTCCCATTTTGCCCATTTAAAGTCAACCTATTTGCATCCATTTCCATTTATTGTATTCTTGTTCCATTTTTTATTGGTTTGTATTTTTCCCAATTGATCATTTAAAAAATAATCCTTTTCTCTTTCAATTCATTGTTTGGGATAATATTGATAGACCTTCACCACTATTCACTGTTAGGATACTATTATAGCTGTTGTAGAAGCAGTTCAATTTGATGATTTTTATAGTGTTTCTCTCTCAATTTATCTATCTACTTGTTGATACTTAAATGTACATGGGTGTGTGCAAGAGATTAAGGATGAAGAACCAAATAGGTAGCTTGCTGTCTACCAAAGAATAAGGAAGAGATTAAGAAGAAAGAGAAGAACTCATGCTGTTAGGGTAAACGACTAGGAGATAAATCACAGAGAAGAAGAAATAGGCGAGAAAGAAGAAGAAAAGATAAAAAGTCCAGGCAACAACTGAAATTTACCACCAAACTTTATTTCATGAAATCATTTCCCCTTCCTACCAATCAAAAAAATCAATCCTTGCAAAATTGAAATCACAATGACTCTATTTATATTCTCTCCATGAGAATTTGGACGCTCTTTCACAAAGCCCAATTTAGACTACAAGACTAACCCAAAACAAATTCTAATTGCTTTAAAACTAATATAAATCCATAGGTAACCCATGAGTATAGTTAGATAAGGATTCTTACTCCTAAACTACTCTAATAAACTTTATTATACTAAATTACTAGTCCTACTAAAGCTAATTGTAAAGACACCAGAAATAGTGGGCATTACTATAATTGGTGAGTCAAAAAAGTTTTCATAAATAGTAATTTCGAAATAATAGTCATCACTTTCTTTTTTGGTGTTGGTTAACAGGGTTTCTACAGATTTTTTCCCTAGCTTCCAAGGGATTAAGACAAGGAGGCCCTTTTCACCAATGTTATTTGTGCTAGTGGTCAAAGTGTAGTGTAGGGCTTTCTATTTGAGAAAGGTATCAATGGTGGCCCTTTTTCTGGATTTAAGGTTGGGCAGGGGGGTTGAAAATATTGCACTTGCAATATGCTGATGACACTAGTCTTTGTGGATGGAACAGTTGGTGAATTTAAGAGCAATTCTAAAAGGCTTTGAGTTGCTGGCGGGTTTGGAAATTAACTTGAAGAAGATTGGTGTGGACTCAATGTCAAATTCTGTGCTGGAAGAGTGTGCAAAAGCCATCAGCATTTGGTGGGGGAATTCCCTTTTACCCATTTGGAACTACCTATTGGTGTAAAAGCTTCTGTGCTTTCAACATGGCAGCCGGTGATAGATAGGATTCATTGATCAAAAGCTAGCAGGGTCGAAGGGGAGGTATTTATCATTGGGAGGAAGGGTCATGCTTATTAAAAGTGTGCTATGAGTAAAGCCATTGTGGAGATTGGAAAGCATCATCAGTGAGTCCCTCTGCTTCAAGACCGCGTTCAGTTCAAGCATCACCTTCCGGCATACCTATTGCGAGGCAAACCAGGTGGCTGATTGGCCAGTGCGCAATGCCCCTTCCTATCGTCCTTCTAGTTTAGGTTCAGTCCCAAAAGATCTCAAACATATATGCTTTTTTTGATTCCTGGGGAAGGGCTACCCCCTGTCTCGTGTAGCCCCTCACTTTTTTCTATAAAAAAAAGTGTGCTGTCCAATTCACCTTGTTTAATATCTTTCCGTTCTCAAGATTCCAGCTGTGGTGGTTCTGCTCCAACCCCTCTTCTCTGGTTTTCCCTGTTAAAGAGGTCTGGTCAAGGCCAATTCCTCCTAAAATAGTAGTTTTCTGTTGGGAAGCCTACTTGGGTAAGATCAAAACTTGCAAAAGAAGAAACCTTACTTGTGTTTGTCCCCAAATTGGTGCTTCTTGTGTAAAGTGAAGGGTGAGGAATGTAACCATTTACTGATATCGTGCTCTTTTGCTGCCAATTTTTGGAACTGGGTTGTTTCACTATTTGGGTGTAGGTGAAACTTGCCCTTCGAAGTAAAGCTGCTATTCATTCTGGTTGCCTTTGGGAAATTGACAAAAAGAAGGAAGCTAATGTGGAAATGTATCAGAGCCGTTACCTTGTGGACATTATGGGAAGAGAGAAATGCTAGAATATTTAAAGAAAAGGAAAGAAGTCTTGCTGAAATCAAGGAATGCATAATGACAAGGACAGTCTTGTGGCTGAAATCTTCACACTTGTTGGCAGATTACTCCTTTGATGACTTAAGGAGAAATTGGGCAGCAGTGGCTTCTATATTCTCAACAAAAAACAAATCACAAGCTGAATGGGAATCCTCACCGGATGGAGTGGTAAAATTGAATTTTGATGGTAGCTGCCAAGGTAACTCAGGGCCATCTGAAATAGGAGGGATTCTGAGAGACAAAGATAGCAACATGTTCTCTTTATTTTCAGGACCAGTGGGTGTTGGTGATTCTGTAAGGGCAGAGATACTAGCAACGGTACAAGGTATACAGATGGCCAGTCAACTTGGAGTGAATAATTTGATAGTAGAAGGGGATTCCAAGGTAGAAGTGGGCTGGGTGACAAGTCCAGAGACAGCTTGTTGGGGCTACAGGGATTTGTTAAAGAAAGTTAAATGGCTAACAAGAAATATGTCAGTCAGGTTTCAGTGGGTCAGCAGATCAGCAAATGCAATGGCTGATTCTCTGGCCAAGCAAGGGGTGTCAAGAGGAGATATGTTTTGGGCCACTTTGTAACTGTGTTTCAGGCTTGTGTATGTTTAGTGTTTATGACTTAGTCCTAGGGGGAGGTAACACCTTGTGCCTCCTCCTAGGTTGAATGTATTGTTGTTTTTTGAATTAATAAAACTACTCTCATTTATCTAAAAAAAAAGATTCCAGCTGTGGTGGTTGACGAGATAGAGAGGGTTCGGAGGGAGTTTTTATGGAATTTTAATTCTAAAGTCAAAGGTCTACCTACTTTAGGTACAAAAATCTTTTCTTTGTGGCCTAAACTGGGTGGATGCAAGAAGGTGAAGCTGCATACTTTTTGCTATAGTCTGGAACATTTAGAAGGAGAGGAACAGAAGAATTTTCGAGGACAGAGCTTGCAGTGTGGATAGGTTGATAGTTGCTGTTAGCAGATCTGTGGCAGACTGGGTCTTGGTTCTCCCAGAGTTTAGGTAGCTAGACAAGGAGGACTTGGGGAGTAAGTTAGATGAGGTTCTGGGTATTCAAATCTGTAGTATTAAAAACACCTTTTGATTTTCAGGTTTGTGGACACTTTGAGCTTAAGGAAATTCCACTTTTACATAACAATTTCACTGGTTCCAATTTCCAAGCTAACCCAATATGCTCTAAATTGGATAGATTCCTTTTCTCACTAGATTGGGAAGAGCATTGGAGAGGGTTGAGGTCTAGAGCACTCCCAAGGGTAACTTCAGACCATTGGCAATAGTGGTTAGTAAGGATGAGCTAAGAAATGCTGGACCATCTCCTTTTCGGTTTAAAAACATGTTGTTATGTCACTCTGGTTTTATTAAGAGAGTTATATCCATGTTGGGATATAAGTGTTTACACAGTGAACACACATCTTTCTTGGTAAGGTAAACACTTATGATATGCCGCAGAAAAGAAGGCCGTATATTTGCCTTTCTCATGTGTGTTCATTGTGTAAGGAAAGTGGTGCGACCCTTTCTCATTTAATGATATCCTGTTCTTTTGTGCATTGAATTTGGGAATTCTTTTTGTACTTTCTTTGGTTGCAGGCGGGTTCTCCCTTAAGATGTGGTAGGACTCTTCAACCATGATTTCTTGAGACAGAGAAAGAAAAGAGGGATGGTAATGTGGAAAGCAACAAAGACAACAATTTGCTGGATAACATGGGAAGAGAGGAACAACCAAATCTTCTTGGAGAAAAGTAGAACAATAGAGGAAGTGATTGATAGTATCAAGGTGAAAGTAGCCCATTGGGTAAAACCCTTGGACTACTTTCAAGTCTTTTCAGTTGTAGATATTCTAAGAACATGGTCCGAAGTAGCACAATCTTCGAGAGTAAGAGATAAAGTAAGGCTGGAGTGGAAACCACCTGAAGGCAATAAAGTAAAGCTGAATTTTGATGGGTGCTCATATGGGAATCCATGCATCTCAAGAGTAGGAGGAGTATTAAGAAACACTGACAAGAGGATATTGGGTATGTTTTCAGGACCAATTGGCAACGGAAACTCGCTGAAGGCTGAACTATTGGCATTACTACAAGGGTTAAAGCTAGCCAAACGACTAGGATACAGACATGTTGAAGTGGAAGGGGACTCAAAAGTAGTAATTTCATGGGCAACAAATAGCAGCCACACCCCATGGACGTTTAAACATGTGATTAGGGAAGAGTAGAAGATTGCAAAGGAGGTTGAGGCTGAATTTAAATGGGTCCGAAGAAGTGCAAATGGGCTAGCTGATGGATTAGCAAAACAAGGGGCATTGAGACAACAATTATTTTGGGCTACACTGTAATGAGTGGTGAATAGAGTGATTAAAGGGGATCAACAGTCCCATCATCAAGTTGTATAAATTGCTTACAATCTGAATTTTAATAAAATACATATTTACTGTTAAAAAAAAAGATTAATCTTGTTGACCAAATTGAGGAGAGGGCGATAGGAATACAAAATGTTTCCATGATCTAGCAAATGGGAGAAGGACAAACTTTGTTTTTAAGGTAGAAGTGGAGGGCTCTACTATTACACAACAAAATAATTATCAAAAAAAAAGCCTAATACACAATAGAATGAGATTGTTGGGTCCTTTGCAAACCACTTCAGATCAATTTTTAGCATTGAGTGAGAGTGTGGATTGAAGGTTTGGAGTGGCCAAGGTTAGAATATGAGGCTAGGGAGTGGTTAGAAAGAAAGTTGGAATTTGGAAGAAATTAAAGAGGTAGTTTTTTCTATGGACCGATCACAAGCTTTGGGCCAGATTTTCACAATGGCTTTTTATCAAGATTGTTGGGATTTATTGGAAGAGGACATTATGTGGTCTTTGATGAATATTATACAAGGGGAATAATTAATCCAGGCTTGAACTCCACCTTTGCGGTTTTGATCCCTAAGAAGACAAATGCTGTCCACCCAAGAGATTTCAGACCAACTAGCTTGGTGAATAGTTTGTATAAGATCACAGCAGAAGTGTTAGCTCGTAGGATTAGGAAAGTCCTACCTACTATTATTGTACCAAATCAAGGAGCTTTTGTGGAGGGAAGATAGATTACCATCAAATCTTAATAGCAAATGAAAGTTTGGAGGATTTCAAAAAGTCTAGGAAAAAACGAGTGGTAAGTAAACTTGATTTGGAAAAAAGGCTCATGATCAAGTGGATTGGTCATTCTTGTTTTAGGTGATGGTGAATTTTGGGTTTGGAGACAGATGGTGTAAGTGGGTGATGGGGTGTGTTAGAACTTGTCATTATTCTGTCTTGGTAATTGGGATAGTGGTTGATTTTTTCCTAGCCTTGAGGGGAATAAGGCAAGGAGACACTCTCTCTCCGTTTTTATTTACCTTGATAGTATATGTTTTGTGAAGGTTAGTCACTAGAGCATATTCTTGGAATCTAGTAAGAGGGTGGAGAGTGGGAAGGGATGGGGTACCATTGACTCACCTGCAATTTTCAGATGATACGATGCTCTTTTGTGAAGGTGGTGACTTGAGTTGGATGAGAAATTTAAAACTCATGGTACAGCTTTTTGAACAAATGTCGAATTTAAAGGTGAATTTTGACAAAAAGCTTTATAGTAGGATTGAATTTGGAGAGGGAGGTGGTAGAGTATTTAGGTATCCTAAGGTGTGTGGTATCCAATTGGCCATTGAAGTATTCAGGGTTGCCCCTAGGGGATAACTTAATGAGACGAAATTTCTGGGACCCAGTTGTAGAAAGATTTGAGAAGAGACTAGCTTCTTGGAAGAGAAGCTATATTGTTTGTTCAATATATCTGTTTGGTGTGCTATTTTCTTTTTTGTTCTGCATATTTCTTTGTTTTAATGGACAAAATAGAACTCCTTTTTTTTTCTCCCTTAGCTATGTTGTACTTCTCTCTACTTTTAATTGATATCTCTTTGCGGTTTGCTGATATTAGAAAATAGATGTAGACACATGGTGCCTTTTATCTGAAGCTTAACTCTATGATTATTGATTTCTATGACATTGTTTTCATTCTGTTGGAATATATCTGGTGGTGCTAACTGCAAAGAAATCAATGTGCTATTATGAATTAAAGGAAATGAGGTATAGAAATACATTTAGTTATTTGTATGTTACTATAGATGATCACATACAAAGCAAAAGGCAGCTTTCTGGAATTGATTTCTAATTTTAGATAACTGCAGTAAATATTCAAGAATGATTGAATATATTATTATGGAGGTTGTACAGGTTGTTGAGAGGGTTAGAAAAGGAAATTTATGCACCAAACCACAATTACAGAATGGAGGTTGTTGGAATAATGTTAAAATAACTTAGTTGCAGATGTTAGGGCCTGTTTGGCTAATTAAAGTGTTTT
The DNA here is from genome assembly GCF_000365185.1 of Nelumbo nucifera. The sequence continues at coordinate 5,489,868 of NW_010729090.1, forward strand.
TTTTTTAGTTTTTTATTTCTGTTATGTCTGTTATTGTACTCAGGGGCACAAGGGTCTTTTCCCTTGTTATTTCTGTCGCYCTATATATAGTAAAATAAACACTGGCGCCGCCAGGACTGTTACATTGCAAACCTTCTCTCTTTTCTCCTCCCTTCTCTTCTCTTCTTCTTCTCTTCTCTTCTCTCCTCTTCCACTTATCTCTGGCCGTCTACACTGTAAAGATGGTATCAGAGCAGGAATGCTGATTAAAAGAGAGCAGATCGATCAACCCTACTGTCAAGAGAAGATCGATCAACCCAAAGAAC